>JAABNY020000050.1:9452627-9470923 GCA_015164015.2 Brevimyrus niger
AAGCTAGACCAAACGAGCAACAGGTGATTACAATCAGGTAAAAACAGGAGGTAACAAGGTGGGTGTGGCACACAATGGGGAGCGTTCGGAACAGGGCGTGACATAATTTAGGATGAAATTAATACCAAACATGATATTCCAGGTTTGATCCAAACCTTAGCTAATTTTTATGGAATAATTTATAATTCCTTTTATGAGATGCATACTTATTATTGCCATCAATGTACAGAATACATGGCTAGGTGGCATATCTCACAGCTGTGACAAGTTTAGGTGAGTTTTACTGAAGCTTTACCCCATGGGGTGTGTCCTAATTAAGGATGGCTTGGGTAACTGTCTTTGTCTTTCCTCCAGTAAAAAACTGTGTTGATTATGCATTGTCAAATTATACAATGGAGCTAACCTGGCTATTTAAAAGGGGTTCAGTACACAAGTTTTAACATACATTGCATAGTCTCTCTCAGACAAAGGGAGAGAGAAAGGGGGCAGAAAAAGAGTGCAAATCTCTGATTTACTGCAGAAAGGCATATAAAAGCAACAGCATTTCTACCCCCCCCCCCTCTTTGGTGAGGGGTGGGGGTTTTCCTTAGTTCTATTAAATAAATAACTATGTGCTCAAACATTTCTACCTACATCCAACAAACTGTGCCCCACTCCAAGAACAGCTCAGAGTTTATCCAACCATTGTCAGACACTTTGCCCGTACAATTGTTTGGAGCCCCAAACAGCCACTCTGCCCTGAGCCAATTCCTGTTAAAGATTATTAAGAGGGGACTATATTATCTTGCAGCATTTACACTGGCCAAAACAGTTGTCTCACCCCTGTTCACTCACTGTTGTTTGGTAACATGGGGTCCCTACCTCATAAATTACCTTGGCCGGCAAAGTGATCCTAGAGCCCAGTTTCATCACAATTCCAGATGTGTGATGGCACATCCTGAATCTTCAGTTCACACAACAGCTCCTCAAAGTTTGCAAACCACTGCTGAATGACTGCGGGATTGAAACATGCAGCTCTAGCTGCAGAAAGAGCTTCAGGCTTCCTCATTCTAAGGCTGGGATTTCTTTTCATGAAGCCTTCAAAACAATAATTGTCCATCCGAATTAGGAATGTCTTCCTAACCCCTAAGTGGCCAGGACACGGGTGGTCATGAGCTAAGGCTAATACCTGATCTCTGTGGGAACATGGAACAACCACCTGAAACACCGTAGCCCATTCCATTGGACACTGAGGAGGTGTCCACTTCCTCATTAACACATCAGGATCGACAAAGTACGCCACTGGATGGTCTGCCAAGTCTGCCTTCTCTACGGCCAAATCAAAACACTCCTTCAGAGATGGGTTAGCTCCCAGAGCGGAGATCAACTCTCCCCGCGTGCACATGGTATTCGTGGTTTGGTGTAGAACCGGTTCTTCTAGCTCAGGCGCTGGACTAGAGCACAGGGGCAAAACGGAGACCTCTCGATCAACCTTCATCCATGCAAAACAGCAAGACAACCTTTAGCATGTGCTAGTAATGTACCAAATGGTAACGGCAACAGAACAGGAAAAGGATTTTGATGTTGTAAATAGCATATCTTTACCTCAACCACTGTGACCAGCACAACTAGGACAACTTAATCAGCGACCTGTTTTCAACCTGCTCAACCACAAATGACTCAGCAGACTGGGTGACCTGGACCCTGCTGTACATAAAGCTGTGATGTCGCTCATCCCCTTATGAAGACTCAACTGAGAGAAAGCATGGTGTTGCCAGGTCAAGTGTTTGAGTCTGAGGAACCGGAAGACCTTTTACTGATGGGGCTTATGCTGATGAAGTTTACCTCTCGATCTCTTCCTTTTGAAATAGGCACTGGGCGACTCGGTTGAATAACTTCACCAGAGTTCTTTGTTGCTTTGAGCTGTGACACAGCATCACAGCTAGTAGCTTAAAGTTGCTCAGGTGTGAAGCCCTAGGGTGGGGGTTAAATATTTTTCAGTTAAGCATTATTCACCCACTCATTTCAAAATAAAGCAGGAGTATGTAACTCTACAGCACTGATCAACTGGCGGCCCGCTGAGCTGTTCAATCCGGCCTGCGACTGGATTCCAAAATTGTGAGGATCAAAAAGAAAATAGTGGTCCACACTATTAAAGCAACTAAAAATAACAACAACTGAGTCTCTTGTCAATATAACCACCTGTTATGACTATATTTAGGCTACACTCCGAAATGAGGACAGACTCAGACAGACTATGTGGCGTTAAGCATTTATTGTTTCAAACAGGTTTTTTTGATTAAAAAAAAAAAAACGAACACATAACTTTTCCTCATGCCCTTACTTAACATTTGTTTTTTTATTTCTAAGTCTCAACAACATGCTTGAAACTAGCAGACTCCTCAGGACTAAAAAAAAAGAGGAAAAACAATCTGGCACAAAATAGCATGGTAAATAACCTGTTACCAGAACAAATAATGTTTGCACATCAAATGAAACGTGAAGTGGGCTTGAATTCAAATCACAATGCTGAAACGGGCTACTCACAGTGCTTAATCAATGGCTAAAGTTACAATTCCCCTCTGACACCAACTGTTTCACATCAGGCTTGGCTGCTGTCAGACTTATGTGCAAACAGTCCTCCAAAGACTGGGTTGACAGTTGGTTCCTCTCGTGTGTTTTTATCAAGTTCATCTTGGAGAATGCAGCCTCACAGGTGTAGGTTGAACCGAACATGGTGAGCACATATATAGCCAGCGTTTTCAATGTGTCATAGGTCTCGGGACAAAATACCCAAAATGCGCTCAGGCTTTCAGTACCACGGAGAGCCGCCTGCGGCCTGAATTTCAGCCAGCTGGCTCTGGATGGCCGCCTCGTCTAATGGCAGCTTTTTCACCACGTTTCTGGAGAATTCTCCGCTTGGGCTGATAGTGAATGGGTCACGCACAAATCCAATGACATCCCTGGAAATGAAAAAGTCATCGAATCTAGCAGAAAAGTTGTCTTTTAATTGTGTGATGAATGTCTTCATCGTGTCTGTTACGTTGCCTTCTCCCACCATCTTCATTGTGTTGAAGTGCAGCAGTCTTCCTGACAACAAACCTGCGCAGAAAAGATCAAATTTGTTCCCAAAGGCATCAGCTTTTTCCACCAAATCCACCACTGATTTTCCTTTTCCTTGTAGCTGGAGATTCAGTGTATTCAAATGGGAGAAGATGTCTGTTAAAAACGCAACGTTGCACACGTATAACGTGTCATGCATGACGCAGAGATGGTCAGCTGCCGCTTTGGATTTACTTTGTTTTAAAAAATCCACTACTTGCTCAACAAAGCGCCCCAGTGCTTTGCCCTTACTCAACATGAGAAGCCTGGGATTCAAGCACAAATTTGCGGACCAGGCGGTGCTGCGTGCTTGAAGTTCCTCTGATGTGGTTGATAATTTTCATCGTTTTCTCCATCACCTCTTTGAGCTCCCCACTTAGCTTTGCGCACAGCGTGCTCTGATGAATGATACAGTGGAGTGTCTTAGTTTTAGGAGCAACGGTCTTTATTCTGCTCACCAGACCCTTGTTTTTTTTCCAATAACGGCAGGTGCACCATCTGTCACTGTCAGGTTGATTTTATTCAGGGGCAATCCATGGCTTTTAAAAAAATCCTCCAGTTTTTCAAAGATGATGTCAGCAGTGTTGTTGTCCTGCAGCGGAAGCTCTTCTCGGAAATCTTTGCCATCAAAGTATCTGACAAAAACACACAACTGTGAGATATCTGTGTCAGTGGACTCGTCAATAGATAGCAAAGTATTTGGCTTCCTTAACCCCATCAATGACAGCTTTCTGCACTTGCTCTGACAAAACGTGCACACAACGTGCATTAGTTGAGGCAGATAGAGGTACTTGTTTGATAGATGCAATAATTCTGTCTATTGATCCTCCAAAACGGTTATTATGCACTCCATTAAAACCTCACTTTCCGTGAAAGGCCGGTTATGTCTGCAAAGCACTCAAGCAGCCTGCAGGGATGCACACGTCGCTCTCTCTTGATCAGTTAAAGTTTGAGTAATAATGCCACTTGCACGGGAGTAGGCAGATTTCAATGTGGTGATTTTCCTCTGACGGGCCTCTGACTGCTCAGGATATGAAACCTTGAAATTAGAATGTTTTGTGTTGTGGTGACGGCGCAGATTGTACTCTTTTGCAGTAGCAACAGTTTCGCTGCAAATTAGGCATACTGGTGACGCATTTCGGAAGGTTGGCATGATAAATGCATACTTTTCAGTCCAGTCATCATTGAAGGACCTGTTTTCTACATCAACCTTGTGTTTCATGGTCTTTGAGAGTGCCATTTTACCTCTGTTAAGAGACCCTTTCTTGTCACTTACTATGTGTTTGTTTTTCAAGTGTTCTACAAATAAATTTAAGCCTAATTGAGTTGAGGCAAAATATCTATCACTCCTAGTGGTTGACTGTGGTATAGGTATGGTAGCCTGAATCAAATGCCTTCAGTTTTGTAATGAAATGGGAAATGTATAAACATTAAACATAATGTTAAGCCAAAATTAGATTTTTATTTGATTTTCTTCTTGAGGGTCCGGCCCCCAAGTAGACTGTGTGGTAAAACTCTGGCCCTCTGAAAAATATAGTTGATGACCCCTGCTCTACAGGTTGAGCTAAAAAAAAATTAACATTAGACTGGCTAAGACGAATGTATAAAGGAAGATTGTATTGGAAGCTAAGGATGACATTAAACGTTTCTTTCAATATTTTAACTCCAAAAAAGCTCTAAAAGCTGAAATCACTAATCTGCAGGATAGTAAGCGCCTTATATTTGAAAATTAAATTGATATAGTAACTGAGGTTGTAATGATTATTTTACATGGGTATTCACTGTAGAGGACAACTTGCTAATACAGCGTCTACTATGAGCAAGATCTGATGTAGTACAAAGCCTAGCTAAGCTAAAAATAAATGAATTGCAGGGCCTTGATGGCATCTTACCTATAGTTTTAAAAGGGATGAGGGATATTATTAGCCAACCTTTAACTTTAGCTATTCCAGAAATCATTATCTGCTGGTGTCGTACCTTCTGATTCCCAAAAAGGGAATAGAAGTAATCCAGCAAACTATAGGCCAATCAGTTTAACTTGCTTAACTGGAAAAGTAATGGAAGTGATAATCTACAAAATGGTAAGTAAAAATGATAGATTACCTGGATTCAAATAACATTCTGAGGGATAGCCAACATGAATATAGGAGAGGTAGATCCTGTTCAGGATTTTAGGTTATGTTCTTAATGAAGGTCTTCATTAAAGAGGATTTCACCAACCAGAAGCTCATACCTGTATTGTGAATGGCAGCAAAGACTTTTGAGGCTTTTCATATATGACAAAAATGCTGCACACTTGCACATTTCCGGTACCAGGGATTCAGTAACAAGCAGCAACTTCTCCTCCTCAACTTCAGCTTGGTTACCAGTCCAAAACCTTCAATTTTAAGTTCCCTCTTCTCATTTTTTAATAAATTGTATGAAAGTGCCATATTTTTTACTATAATGTTGCTTGGTTACTTTTGAGATTTCAGACACACATGCAAACGTATCAGGTAATAATTTTGCTTTCGTTCTGGAACCAGAATATTTGTTTTAAACTTTCTTCACAATTTACTACTTTTAAAATAATGATGAAATATCCTTCTCAAAATATGACATTTAATGGACTCCACAAACAAACTTTTAGGTAATATTCGGAGAAATGTTCTCAAAAGGTGTCCTGAGGACTTTAGTTATCTGGGATTTCACAGGTCTACAAAATCAACGCCGGTGCTCCACCTTCTGGTCATTGGAAGGTACTCCCCCCCCCCCCCCCCACACACACACACACACACACACTCTCTCTCTGTCTCTCTCTGTGTTTCATCACTTTGCAAAAGAAATGCATTTTGTGGTTCCATAAATGCATTGCCTGCACGAAAAGTTTACTTCAGGAAATGGGTTTTGTGAGTTAGAAATGTGTAAATAAATGTATTTATTAATGTATAAACGATCCTCTGAAAAATGCATTTTGTAAATAACATGACCCCTTTATTCATGAAAGTGGATACATTATTAGCCTACTGTCCACGAAAGGCAGTCCGCTTCCATAAATTCTGCACACAAAAGGAAACGTCACTTTCTTTCATGCACAGAAATCAAAACTCTTTATGCTTTCATAGACACACTGTTTAATTTCTGAAAAACTAGGACACTCATTTTTTTTTTTGGAGGGGGGGGGGAGTAAGAAGCATGCACTGATGACGGTGCATTTTCGCATCCACCACATGACAAACCACCTGAACGATGAGAACCTGAGTGCAGTCTGTACTGGGAGCTGAGGATGGCTGTGAGAACTCTGAGGGCAGATAAGGAGGCCTTTGTTAGACAAATCGGTGAGCAGGTGGCACACCATCTCCAGTCTAGTGACCCACATCCTGCTTACAGAGGAATCAAGGCATTATGCACATCTGAATCTGTTCCTCAGAGACTTGCAGTCAGGGCGGGTGATGGGACGGTCCTTACAGATGACACTGCAGTTGTGACCTGCTGGGCCAGCTACTTGGACCAGTTGTTTAAAGCTGACCCTCCGGCTAGGACATTGGACATCTCTGAGTCCAACCAACAAAATAAATAGAAACTTAGCAGTAGAATAAAAGTATAGACATGGTCAGTGTTTTACCGACTTGAATCAATTTGGGACACAGGATTGGATATATACCTAATGAGTTTTTTTTATTTGTTTCCTAGGTAATTGCTATCTTAGTATCTGCGTATGATAGTCTACATAAACAGTACGACTGCACAGAGTAGCGCAGTCTTTAGTGCAGTATTGTTTATTTTAATCTATCAGGCTTCAGTACCTTATACAGTAGTACTTTACTATTGTAAGAAAAGTTGAAGGGTTCCCAACTGTTAGGGAAAGACAAACATATTGTAGAATGTGTTACTGCATTACCAAAATTGAATTTTTGGTGTAAGTAATGCAGACATTTTTTTCAGAATAGTTGATTGTTCGGGGGCGGCATGGTGGTGCAGTGGTTAGCACTGTTGCCTCACTCCTCTGGGGCCTGGGATGGAGTCTCTGCCTGGGTTACATGTGTGTGGAGTTTGCATGTTCTTCCCATGTTATTATTAGGTTTCCTTAAGGTACTTTGGTTTTCCACCACTGTCCAACGACATGCTGAGGCTAATTGGAGTTACTAAATTGCCCATAGGTGTGCGTGTGTGTGAGTGAATGGTGTGTGAGTGTGTCCTGAAATGGGCTGGCCCCCCGTTCTGGGTTGTTCCCCGCTTTGTGCCCATACCTTCTGGGATAGGCTCTGGACCCCCCGCGACCCAAAAGAATAAGCAGTTTGGAAATTAGATGGAAGTTGCTTGTTCTGAAAGTTTTTTCCTTCATTTTTTGTTATATCTTAGCAAGTTTTATTTCATTTTGTGTGGAATTTTCTATGTGGTGATGTAATCTAATACCAAGTTAAAATTGGCTCTGGCCTGCTGCCTTGGCAACATTAAAATGCCTGTTGATGTCAGTGACACTGTCACGTCACTTAGAACTTTGGAAGCTGAAGTGCGGCTTATTACACATTTCCTGCTTTGTACAAATCGGTCGCTGATCGTTGCTTCTTTTAAAAAAATCATGGCTGCACCAGTACTAAACAGTATAGAAGCATGGAAATCATGCTGGTCTCTGCTGGCTTTTCAGCAGGGTTTCTAGTCCTTACAATTCTAATGTGTCATATCTTGCCCCTTTTAGTGATTTTATTTATTTATAAACTTAAGTATCTTTCAAACAGCCATGCTGAAAACCAGCTTATGGTGGTAGGTGGTCCACCATGGTTTTGTATGGTTGTTAGCTGTTATGTCGGTGGGTCACCAGTTGGTCATGCTGGTATGAGCAGCTACACCAGCCAGAATGACCATCATGGTATGACCCGCTAATAGCCATAATGCGAAAACATACCTTAGCTGGTCAACAATCATAAGTTGGTTAACTAGCTTAACCAGCTTTTAACCATTTTTTCAACAGGGTGTTAATTTGGGATGTGGTATTACTCGAGTGTAGAAGCATCATCCACCATTATCAGCTGAAATTATTTCCTTATTTACCACCAGTCCTTATCTTGCTTTGTAGCTATATTTCCATATGCTTATTTTATTAAAAAAACAACAACAAAAAACTACATTTTTACATTTAAGTATTGGCTACGTCATTAAGGGCTCGTCGTCGTGACTTCTCGCGAGATTACATCCGGAGTTCGCGTTGTACTGCTTGAGTTGCTTGCCGTGGTCCGGATGTTGTTGTTTCGACAAGGAGCTGCGGGGAAACTCTCGGGGCTGAGGTTTCTGCTACCGCTTTCGCTTTGTGTAGGCTATAGTCTCCGCTAAGACAGAGTGGTATTTTGTTCACAGTTCTTTTCGCATTGAAATTCACAAGTCGGGGAGGATGGAAGACTTTGACGAGATCTACGAGGAAGAGGAGGACGAAGACAGGGCCGCCGAGGAGCAGCTGCTGAAGTACTCGCCGGACCCGGTGGTGGTGCGCGGATCCGGCCACGTCACTGTGTAAGGATCGGCGCGGGTGTGGGATAGTAAACGTAGCGCGGTCGCCTGTCCGGCTGCGGGTTCATGTTTAACGGCGTTGGAGAAAATGGCTACTGCCGTTTGGAAGATAATTGGGTGAAACAGCGACCAGTTTGCATTTTCCTTGTCTGGGGGTTTATGTTCTCTCAATGTCTGATTCACAGAGTCTGATACTAATACGGTTACCTGGCGAACAGTGCCAAGGACTTAGATATGATGGGCTATTAGGTGTCTGTAACGCGATGATACCTTCACGTAATTTGGTGTTTAGATTGCCGCAAGGCGACCGACACTCTGCCTGGCTGTGCGCATGCGCGTTTGTTCTGAAAACGACATGCCGAGTGTTGAACTCCGCTGTTTGTGTGTTTTAACTTGAAAACGATATTTGTTAAAAGTTGTGGAGACTTGAATAAGTGCTGACCATTCTGCATTGCAGTATCGTCATTTAGGGCTGGGGGCAGCATTGGGCAGATACAGTTCCTTATTCAAACAAACTGGTCTTTGCTGTTGCATAAAATACTTTATTTTACAACAGCGTATCTGTGATACATGATATATCATCATCCTAAGGACAGAATTCCCTGGGCAAGTTGCCAGTCCAGCATGGGGAATACATCTGCACACACTGTGCCAGTTTGCCTAACGGCATGTTTTCAGAATGAGAAGCTGACAAAGTTAAAAACTCCACACCGACACTGTGGGATTGGGATTCCATCCCTAGAGGTATAAAATAACAATGCTATCCGTTAAGCAACCATGCTGTCCCAGTGCAGGATATTTGTTCAGTCTATAACTTAATCAAGCATAATTGTCTAAAGGGCAGTCTAAACTTATCCATATGCACTTTTGGTCTGGGAACAGTTGTCTGCACGGTTACTTGTTTCGTGTTTATACTACAGTTTGCTGTGGATGGTTGTGGTCGGTGCATACGTACAGCAGTGATATTCCCCTAGACCGGCAGAGGTATTGCAACAAACACAAATGCAAGCAGTGAAGTGACACAGGTCAACTTTAATAAAAGAGAACAGTGTGAAAGTTATTAGTCTTGGCTTAGCCACTATTAAGATAATATGGCATGCCACGGTGTTTTGACATCTTTATGACAATATTAATTGCCATCCACTCCGGTAAATTTTATCGGCAACATTTAAAAATGCCAGAATAGTGCTGCTTTTTAAAATGCTGTAAACCTTGGTATAATGTTTGAACAGTATGAAATATTCGATTTGCGGGTACCTCCAACCCTTAGCTGTACTTGGTTGGATCTGTATTCTTGGTTGGACATGTTGCTGCTGTATGCATCATGTTTGCTTAACACACACTTCCTGAAACGCATGTCGCAGAATAAAGTAGGTTCGGCAAGTCCTAGGAGCATTTGGGCATTAAGAGCCTTGTTTGAGGATTTGAACCAGCAACCTTCTGATCACAGACACAACATAACCCACTGGGCCGCGCACCACCCCCAAAACTACACAATGATAAATGAGAACAGTATTGTGTAACCGATGGAGCTCTGCTGCTTTCTTAAATTTCTGAAGAATCACTCATCTGTATCTCATCCACAGGTTTGGGCTCAGCAACAAGTTTGAGTCAGAATTTCCATCATCACTGACTGGAAAAGTGAGTGTTGTGCTTAGTCTCAGGTTGCAGTTAATATTTCATGTTCATGCCGATAGAAAACTTACGGAATTTCTTGTCCCCAGGTGGCGCCAGAGGAGTTTAAAGCCAGCATCAGCCGGGTGAACAGCTGCCTGAGGAAGACTCTGCCAGTCAATGTTCGCTGGCTGATCTGTGGCTGTTTGTGCTGCTGCTGCTCGCTGGGCCTCAGTATGTGGCCGGTGATCTGTCTCAGCAAGAGGGTGAGCATCCAGCCATATCTCTATGCGTGACATTTACACCGCGGTATATTGCTTTATAGTCTGCCACTTACCCACTGGCATACAGGAACAGACTCGTACCCAAGCCATACCGTACCGCAAAGAGGCTAGTTACAGGGTGGTTCCAGCTCGCTTCGGTTTTCCACCACAGAAGGGTCGGCTCGGTAAAGGCACTGCCGGGTTTGGAGAGCGACAGTGACGTTGAACCGAAGAGATGCTTCTGTACTTCTGTATTTACCCTCTGCTAGTGTCGTAATATGAGAATCTGCATCTTATGTTGGCATCAAACTCCAGCGGAAGTAGCATCCGCCTGCGTAAATTTGCATTACAAATCCATTCCGTTCAGCCATTCTATGGTACATTTTAAGTAGAAGGTTGGAAATGTTCAAGTTCTGAGTTATTGGAAATGCGCAAGTACAGCGTCATGTGCAATGCTACTATTAATGAATAATATATAGAATATTCCTTTTTTCCTTCAGATAATCCATTCACAGAACATCGGTATTACTGTGCATTTCGACCAATCAGGTGGTGTTGATGCAACCAGCTCGGTTTGTCACACTTTCAGCACCCGATAGTAAGCTGGGTTACATCAGCTCGGGTACGGCTCGGTTCTTAGTGGCAGTAGGAATAAGCATTTTTCTCAGAGATCACCCTCCACCAATGTACTGTTAGTACCGCAGTGTCTGTTGGTTCTAATTTAGTCTTGTTGGTTTGCTAGGTTTATCAGTCTACGCCGCAAAGCCTCTAAGATGTCAGGCTCAATAACCAACCATGAAGTTTTTGGGTCTTGCTCTTTGTATTTAAAGGTCTTTTTTTTTATATATTATATAGACCCGACGGTCCATAGAGAAGTTGCTGGAATGGGAAAACAGTAGGCTGTACCACAAGGTGAGTATGGTAGGGAGAGAAGTAAGGAGCTGTAAGGTGTGTTGCGAATGCTTAAGTTCTGCTATTGCAGGCAGAGTGGAGCCATAACTTCCCAGTATGTCTCCACAGCTTTGTCTGCATTGGAAACTGAGCCAGAGGAAATGTGAAACCAACAACATGATGGAATATGTAAGTTTTGCTCCCCAAAATCGGCATCTTCTGAAATATAGGATCCGTCGTTTACTTGGCACCTATCTGTAAAGAGAGCGAAGCGATCAACCCTTAATGTTAGCTTAAATGTAGATCTGGCTGGCTGGTAGATTATTGCGTAAATCTGAATTCCAGTGTAAGAAAGCTTTGCTTTATACCGGTAATGAGCTCTGCCATATTAGACCCTATTTAGGAGAATAGCAGTTTTCCAGTTTTGGGAATTGTTAGTGGCAATTAAAATAGAAGCTTTAGCTGTATATTTTGCAGTATATCGACTAGCATGTTTACCTGATGTGGTTGGGGGGTCCTTATTATATAGCGATATGAATTCTCTCGCTGCAATTCTGTTTGGTATGTTGGCGTCAGGGTGGCCGGCCGCGTTCGGCCCGGTTCAGTTTAATGCGGAGGGGAACTGGTAATGTTAATGTTGCCCATTGTTTAGTTTACACTGACCAGTGTTCTTTCTTGTAAAGATGGTGTTTGTTCTTCAGACTGTTTGAGTATGATGCTATTTCTCTCTCTCTCTAGGTCATACTCATAGAATTTCTACCCAAGACACCCATCCTACGGCCAGACTAGCTATGCATCTGAGCACTGGCCTCCTCTTTCATAGGTGCCTTGTGTGGTACTCTCCTGCTGGCTCTGGAATCACTGCGCAGGATCTGTCTGGACTTTGGATTTTCCTTTTTTTATCGAATCTTTATTTGTGATGTTTTTGTCACACCTCTCCATCCTGTGTTATTGCCTCTGGCTCTATCCGCCGAGCTGAAGTCATGTGTGCGCCGATGGTGCAGGAGGGTGGGGGGGGGGTGCCTCCTTGGAAATAACAGAAGGAACTTATAAGCTCCGCGTTCATCTTCTGAGCCTTTTCTGCCGATGGCTTTCTGTATAAAACCTTCAGACACAAGGTTTGTAATCTCCAGTGACCTAAAAGTCAGATGGTTGGAGTCTGACCTGAGTTGCTATGGTCACAAAGGCTTGGATTCTCTGCAGTAGAAACATGTTGTGGTTTGGACTTCTGCCTCCTGACTGGGACCTGAACCAGGGTACTTTGAACCCACTTTATTGATTATTGGGGAAACCTACCCTGGACGATTTGGATCCTATTGTTTCCAGCACCAAGAGCCTGAACCGGGAACCTGGGGGCTCAGGATCAGCGGATTCTTTGGAAACCCCTGTTATTCCTGTATGTTTTTTTTCTTCTGTTGAACGGGTGGTAGATGTTAGTAGTGCAACCTTTTGCTGTTTGTGTGTGGGGAAATCACTGCTATACATATTTCCACCCCTCTGAGAAAGTTTCTTGAGGGCAGCTGTTTGCCTTACTGACCTTGGGACCTCGTCTGCCTGACCTATGAACATGACATTGAGAGGGTGAACAGCTCTGATCTGAGCTAGAGGGGCTTTGGAGGCTGTTTGGACTGTTTAACTGCATTGAACCTGGTCTTGGCCAAGACATTCACTCTCCGTGTGTCTGAAATAGGATTTTAAATCGTCAGAAGAATATGCACATTTGCCTTTTGAGCAAGTATGTAGGCAAAATCAGCCACTTTCATTCTGTATCAGCATTGGTTTATTCCTTCGCCCAGTTATAAAATGTTTTTTTTTAATTTTATTTAACGTGAAAGAATATTTTTGTATCCCTCAGGTGAGGCTGGAATGTTGTGTTTTACATGGTGGTTCAGCAATTGTAATGCTCAATCCACAGCCTGCATGGCTGAAAGCACAGAACTCATTTATCCTGTTGGTTTGATTTTACGGATTCGGAAGTTAAGAACGTGAAGGGCAGGATTACTGAACCGAAGCAGTGTTTAGTATTTAATAAATGAATTTGAATTCTGAATTGTTCTGAAATGTTTGTTTGTATTAACGTGGGTCTGTTTATCTGGCTACACTGTGCCCATAAGCCATTTGCTCAGTGTCAGGGTCCTAGAAGCCTTCCTGTTATATATTTGGTGAGTGACACACACACACTTATCCAGGGGCATTTATGTAATGTTTAAAATGAACATTTTGTAACCTTCAGAATAATTCAAGGACAAGGCGGAGTTACAGCTATAATCCTCTGAGAAATTCACTGTATGCTAACAGAGTGCAAAGCAGAGGGTTGATTTTGGGCTTTGATTTCATCCCTACCGCCAAGTAAAGCTGCACATCGTCAAATGGGATTACAAGATGTTTCTCCTACCGGGGTCCATTGGTCACAGCCTGCTCTTCGACGTCTTATTTCTGCCGTCGATTGCCGTCTTAGTTTGAGTTTTTGATTTTTGCTGCGATTAAAATGTAAAGAAATACTCTGTCCTTAAGCTGCCCAGTGGTTAGCGGTGTTGCCTCGCGTCTCCTGGTTCGGAGGTTTGAATTCCACCTCTGTGTCGATTGTTTGTTCTCCCCATGTTCCGTACGATTCCCCCCATAGTACCAGGCCAAGTTGTCAGGTTACCTGGTGTCGGTAATTTTCCCATATTTGCCTACAGCATTGCGCTGGTCACATCCATGGCCAACAGAATTTGGTCATTAGTTCTAGAGATGCACCGATCTGATATTTAGATCTGGATCGGTGCCGATACCAATTTGATGGATGAGGTATCGGTAAAACGTGGCCGATCCACATCCACTACTTATTTATTTTTTGACAGTCTCTAAAAAGAGCTTCTGTTTTGTGTTTAAATCTATTTGTACGGTCAATCACTATCTCCCATTTTGGATGTGTTCTTGCGGCATTCGAGCTGAACATTAATGCTGCGGTTCTGTGATTTTGCTACTCAGTGGGTATGAGAGGAGTGATGTCCACCTAATGTGATGTGATGCGCATAACCTTCGCAGTACGAGCGTAAAATCACAGGTTAATGAACATGGAAGTATTTTACGCTTTTAACAGCCACTAGTAACAGCGATATGTAAAAGCAAAGTTTTGAGAGATGGCAGTGGCGTGTAGTGGAAAATTCCACTAAACAAATTGCATGCGATTGTGCAAGACAATGGGAGTGATATGACAAAAGCAATGGATGGTGTGGGAGTCGCTTGCTTGGGCTGTTCTGTGCACATTCTGTAACTTGTGATACAGTGCAAGTGATGCTGTTGCCAATGGAAGAAAAATTGTGTGGCATTTTAAGCATTTTACACTTGCGTATCCTTACTTGAAAGATATTCAAATAGGACTGTAAAATGCCTCAAATGCTCAAGACGATGTACAAATGGGGGTATTTTTTATTCCGGCCTGATTGAACAATAGCCTGGGCCTAGTTCTTAGGGTGGTGCTGTGACTAAGCAGGATCGCCACAGAATTGTCAGAACCAAGTGCATCCAATTCACTGGTCAGCCAGAATCTCCTTTCTGAGAAGTGATACGTTTCACTAGTAGCGTGACTTTTAGTTTAAATGCATTTTGAACTGCTTCTTAAATATTAATATGTACACATTTTATCAGGACTGTCAGTGAGAACTAAGATTATGAAGAAAAAAAAACGTACAAATAGTAATTTTTAGAAATTAAAACGAAGTATGCCCTTTGAAATGAAATGATTAAATTGAAAGAACCTTGATTTAATTTCATACTTCAAAGTAATTGGCTAGTGCAAGCTTAGTTTTTGTGAAAACAAAAAGCTGGGGCGCTGTGGCATGTCTGGGGACTACTTGCAAACCAGGAATCTGGAGCGAATTTGTTTAATTGATGAATGTTAAGTGTCTTTTGCTATAATATTTTTCAGCCAGCAGGGGGTGATGTTATCAAATATCAAAAAACTGATGGGATATCAGCAGAACTTTTTTTTTTTTAGTATGAAATAATCACTTTAAACTTTTGTAATAGATGTATGTCATTTTGAATATTTCCTTCAGTATGATTCATATTCAGGCCAGTGTTCTGTTACGGGTATAGGAGAACTTATTGTGATTCCACTGTTTTACATACAGAGCCAGGAATGATTGTGATTGGGCAGTCTTACATACAGAGCCAGGAATGCTTGTGATTGGGTGGTCTTCCATAAACGGGCAGAAATTCTATTGGAGATGCATAAATGAGCTAATTGTAAATGCATATTGAGCACAGGTGTGTGGGATACAGTGCCATGTGCCAGAGCACTATAAAAGCAGTAAGTAAATGGTTCTAGGGGCAGGTAATTCAACAGGTAAAGCTGAACATCATAGCCTCTCGCACAGGTCAGAAAAAGAGGAGAGCTCAGAATGCGGCAGCCAGGTCTGTACTGCTTTCAGGATAGTGGGTAATCCCAAGTCTGTGCTGGTAACTTTGCTTCTTTAACTACAAAATGTACTGAATTGGCTCAGATTTCTGCTGGTGACAGTAGGACTATATACCACAGGGTCTGGATTGTCTCAGTGCTGGCAAATATTTGATTTCAGATATTCAAATATATCATTGTCATCTGGCAATCTGACTACCGAAATAAGAATTGTGCTCTAGTAAGAACCTGAATTCTGAGACAACATAGTATTTTCTGTTTCTGCTGGCAGAAAATGAATAAGGTGATTGTGCCTGACAAACTTAAGTAGCTCCATTTCCCCTGCTGTGTATGTGTGTGTTGTTCTTGCTCATTTACTTTGTATGTATTGTTGTTTTTTTTGTGTGAATGTGTAATTGTTTGGTTAGGATTTCTTCGACTTGTCGATCATTGTTTCTGTTTGCACGTTTCTGTGCTTGTGTGTTTTGTTTGTGGCTAATTGTGTGTAGGTGCTTCTGAGTGTGTTTGAATGTAAGCTCTGCCTTCTACTACAATCCCTACAGACACAAAGATGGCCCCGAATGTTCCCATTGTCCTTATGGGCCACTCAGACGTGGTGCTGATTGAGAAGGAGCTGGAAGCTAATCTCAAAGACCAAGGGGATCCGTGGAATGTTCCTGAACTCCAGGACAATGGAGTTGCGTGGTCAGGTGAGTTTGAAAATCCCTTAGGCCAAATAAGGCACAAGTGTGGTATAACACCGCTTTTTGACCAAATAGTTAGCTGGGTACAGAAATCACAAGTTTCCTTAAATGATTACATGTCAAATGCTTCACGATTTATTACAATTTTGTGGAGTATTTATCCCAAAAAAATGACATGATCATTTAATAATTTTTTTTAAGGGGGAAAGCTTTTAGGGGTTTTGGCGATTTTTAAGAAATGCAGGTTTTTTAAAAAAAAATGAAATAACCCGAACAAAATTTAACAGTCGTCATATTTTTCTTATTAGAAAATAAGTCATTAAATTGATAGTAGAAGAGACATTATACTTAAATATGTTTATGGTTTTCCCAAAAATGTTCGTCAGGTTTACATTAATATTAACTGTTGCATAAATGTTTAAGTTTTTCTTGTCATTGAATATATGATAAGTCTGTCTTGGATGTTTTTATACGAGCCGGTATTGCCTAAAACTGCGGAACAGACACGCTGATGCAGTCTTGATTTCTTGTCTGAGGCAGACCTAGACAGGAACGGAAAAGTTGCCAGGCTGATGGTCTCTGGCGGGAAATTCGTCCTGCTACTTGGCTTCCTCTACATGTTCGTGTGCTCCTTGGATATCCTCAGCTCTGCTTTCCAGCTCGTCGGAGGTATGGGTCGTAGAATAACGCGGACGGGCAAATGTACCTCCAAATGATTTCCTCAGTGGGAGTCGGGGGCTCGTGCCTCGACTCCCGCACCTCATCACCTTCCCTTTCATCCCTTTTAGATGTTTATGGAAGTACTATCATCCAGTTTACAGTCTGATGAGTGTGTCACAACTGACAGTGTGATCATGTCGGTGTATTTTGTTCCAGTAATGGTGTGAATAAGGATCGCTCGCGTTCCTTTTAGGTAAGGCTGCGGGGGACATATTCCAGGAGAACTCGGTGCTCTCCAATCCCCTGGCAGGCTTGGTTATTGGGGTCCTTGTGACGCTCTTGGTGCAGAGCTCCAGTACATCCTCGTCCATCGTCGTCAGCATGGTGTCCTCTGGCTGTGAGTATAGAGCGTTATTGGCAGTGTGTTCGTTAGACTAGCATGCGGGACCGACAGTAACACGGACGTCACGTGTGTTGGTTTACATGCATATATATATATACGTTTCAGTTTAGTGTCTCCGGGAAAATGTATAAAATGACTGGTGCTAAGGATGGTTCTGTTCTACGACGCACCCGAATTTCATTCAAAAGCTTGAAATATGTATGGCGCTAAGGATGGCTCTGCTTCATCACAGTGTTACAGGTCCAGAGTGCCGTCCCTATCATCATGGGGACCAACATTGGCACTTCTGTCACCAACACCATCGTAGCCTTGACGCAGGCGGGAGACCGCGACGTGTTTCGCCGGTGAGGATACGCGCCAGGCCGTTCTCAGACCCGGAAAATTTAGGTTTCCCGGGAAACGTTTTTAATCCCGTCGGATGTGATGCTTCTCCGCAGGGCCTTCGCTGGGGCCACTGTGCATGATTTCTTCAACTGGCTGTCAGTGCTGGTGCTGCTGCCTCTGGAGGTGGCTTCCGGATACCTCTACAGGCTCACCGGCCTCCTGGTGAACTCGCTGCACATTCAGAATGGCGAGCGAGCCCCCCAGCTGCTCAGCGTCATCACCGACCCGCTCACCAACGCCGTCATCCAGGTTACCGCCGCCGACGTATCGCTACAACACGTAGCATACAAGGATGGAGAATCCATACATATCCTCTTGAGATCCAGGGGAGACGCACTGTAGCATGCAAAGGAAAAAAAAATTTTAAATCATTTTCTATGTAAATGATGAAAAGCAGATATAGGCTTGATAAATGTGCATGTCCCCAG
>JAABNY020000050.1:9471023-9482723 GCA_015164015.2 Brevimyrus niger
AATAATAACGCATTCCATTAATGATGCTTAGAATTTTTGTGGACAGTAATTTATTATGTGCATACATTTAAACATTGAACATTTCAACTGAAAACATTTCAATTGTAATTTCCTTGCTTAAATATTCAGTACAAAAATATTCGGCCTCCAAAATTCTGTTCCAAACAAATTCAGTTGAAAATATCCCATTTGTTTTATTCGCATCTTTATTATTCAAGCAGTAACATTCTGTCCACTTATTTCTGCTTTACAATATTCAGTCCTGTTATTTTCGCTTTTTCAAATATGCTGCCACAAATTCAGTGGTTTAAAATACAGTCCGAAATTCAACCCTCTACATCCGGGACTAGCAGGATGAGCGATAGATTGCCGATAGAGTTCTTTTTGATAGTTATCTATGATAACTTATCTCTCCTTCCAACTAATAGGTTTTCATGCAAGTAATTTGCTAGCTACTTCCCGGAGACAGTTTTTTTTAATCAACGACTTTTGTCATTAATTTACTTTCATATATATCCATTCCACTGGTGTCTTAGCCTTGTACTTTGCTGTATTGAACAATAAGTGTACTTCAGTTTTCTGGGCAAAGAAAATATAAGTTTTTTTTTTTTTAGCTATTTTTCCCATCTTTAAAAGTACTGTGATGTGTGATGAGAGATTTTTCTAGCACTGTGCTTTGTGGGACTGTGTTTCTTAAATTATTTTATGAACAAGTTTATTAATGGTGGCTGTTAATGAGGCCACTGTACATGTATCCAGACAAGGTGTCATATTTATTGTTCTTAATTGACTTTGACTTTCAAAAATATGTTTAGTTACCATGTGTACATAGACATAAGTAATCTGATATAATACATGTAAAGCCAAAAATTTGCTCCACGTTAGATTAAATTTTTTTATTTTTTTTTGTGCCTAGTTGGATGAAGATGTTTTAAACGACATTGCTACTGGGGATTCTTCAGCCAGGAACAAGAGTCTCATCAAGATATGGTGCGAAACGGAGACCAACACGGTAATATATCACAGAAACACACTATGCGCAGCAATCCGAATAAGCGGTCTAAACGCAGCAGAGACTGGCTCAGCATTCAAGCGAACTAATTTGGAGCCGAATAGTACTTTCCCACATAATAGATATGCTGCACAGAGGATCCGATTGTATTATTAGCACTCTACGTAAAACAAAAAAAAAACGAACATGGTATACTGTCACAAAATACAATAAACAGAGGAGTCACTAATGACGGTAAAGATCAACGTTACCGTCACATGACACATACAATAAACATACCACAATGACAATGCATATGTAAAAATATAAGGATTCCCATAAGTACAATGCAGCAAAGCATTTAAGGGATATTGGGAATGAATGAGCACTGGTCAGGTAAAAGGTACCTACGTGGTTATACAGAACACCACAGTCCATAACCACAATAACGGTTCAGGAAAAAAAAACTTTACTGTACTGCTTCCATTTGGTGAGAAGGCTTACAAACCCTGTATTTCATGTGTGTCACCTTTATTGTCACGTGGTAAAATGCAGTGTCAGTTTTGTTACGGATGCATAAGTGTTCTTGTTTCCACCTCCAATTTTCAGACCTTGCAGAATATGACTGTGCCCAGCATAGAGAACTGCACCTCACCTGTGTTCTGCTGGGTCACGGGAAACTTAACTTGGACCCTGAAGAACGTTTCGGAGACGGTCAACCTCAAGAAATGTATGTATGCTCTGGAATGTAATGTATATAATATTAATTAGGGCTCTGGTGTTGAATCTCTGGTTTAGAGTTTGCAGTTGTATAATCATTTTTATTGGTGAGTAGATATCTCACCAGAACCATGCCCTTTAAATGACTTTTTGAAAGTGATTAATTTGCTGTTAATAAACCCTGGACATTTCCTGGGACAGACTGTACAAAGAATATCCTGGCAAAGTTACTATGATCAGGAGCCAAACCTCTGCGGTAAATTTTCATCAGAGTGATACTTTTGACATAAATCATTAACTAATAACCTGGCTTTTGGCTGCTTCAGGTGCTCATATGTTTGCCAATGCCAACCTGCCGGACCTGGCCGTGGGCCTCATTCTGCTGGCGTTATCTCTGCTGGTTCTCTGTACCTGCCTCATTCTTATTGTCAAGATTCTCCACTCTGTGCTGAAAGGCCAAGTGGCTTTGGCTATCAAAAAGATTATTAACACAGGTGAGCAAACCTGGAGTCATAATTGCACGTATGCAGGTACTCGGTCATCAGCACAACTACTCAGTCAATGAATAATCAACAGGTGTAGGCACGCTGTTTGATCTTGAGCCAGTTATTGGATGTGTATCTGTTCATTTTATTGCCTGGGGTCATTCAGAAGGACAGATTGTGCTAAAATATTGCCCGTAGATGCCCACATAAGAGAATTTTCACTGTATGTATGTATGACAGATTGTTTACATGTAGGATTGAATTACTAATTCATAAAAAAGAACACAAAACCATCGGAGTTTGGATCTGATTATTGTTAAATTGTGTTCATATTGCCAGTGAGCCAATGCCGCATGTTCATCTGAGAACGTGATATTTTACGTGATATTTCACGACGGATCATCCACGTCACTTCCCTAAAGTCACCTTCTGCCCGCTGCCCTTCAGATTTCCCCTTCCCCTTCAGTTGGGTGGCGGGCTACCTAGCCATCGTCGTCGGGGCAGGAATGACCTTTGTTGTCCAGAGCAGCTCTGTGTTTACTTCTGCAATCACACCTCTGGTTGGTGAGTGACGCTCACGTCTTTTCAGGCTGGTTTCCGAGTGTCAGCGGTTATGTCTTAATGTCTCAATAATAATAATAATAGCAATAAAGTTTATTTCTGTGATGCTTTTCTCACAGTCAAGGATGTTTTATGACGCATACAGTCCGATCCCTGCAGGTATCGGTGTGATCAGCATTGAAAGGGCTTACCCTCTGTCTCTGGGTGCCAACATCGGAACCACCACCACTGCCATCCTGGCAGCCCTGGCTGGCCCCTCAGGCACACTCAGCAACTCCCTTCAGGTGCCACCTCCTCCGATCGCATGTTATATCACGGGCAGCATAAGAGTGTGCAGCTCTGGGACCAAACTGAGAAACCACAGCAGAATCTTTAAGTTTCACTCATTCCTCAGATAATCATAATGGCTGCTTTCTGGTTGTACCCGGAAAATAGTCTGGTTGTTTCTTGATTCACCTTATCCTTGTGCACTGCTGTCTTAGAAATTTCACCCATCGCAGCAACCTGCCTGACAGTGTAGCCTTCTGCCAGCAGAACCATGATTAAGGAAGGATTTAAAATTTCAGATAAAAAAAAAAAAAAAAGTGTTCTCAATTTTTTCCAGAGCTGTATATCTCTTGAAAGACCTAATTTCTTTGCAGCAGTCAATGGAGTATGCAGAACATAAACAAATAGTAAACTTGAACAACAAAATTCTAGATTGGAAATCGCCACACCCATGTAAGATGGGACGGACTTTTAGCCCCTGCGTCCCCTTTACCTTGTATGTGTTTGCCTGCTGTCTCCCTGCCCAGATTGCCCTGGTACACCTTTTCTTCAACGTCAGCGGCATCATCCTCTGGTACACCCTGCCTTTTATGCGCTTTCCGGTCCAGCTGGCCAAGGCCTTGGGAAGCTGTACTGCCAAGTACCGCTGGTTTGCGGTGCTCTACATCTTTGTCTGCTTTGTCCTCTTTCCACTGGTAGTGTTTGGCTTGTCGTTGGCCGGCTGGTGGGCACTGATCAGTGTTGGGGTGCCTTTTATTGTGCTGTTGCTTTTTATTACCCTTGTGAATGTCATGCAGTCTCGGCGCCCCTGGTGGCTGCCTCGCATACTGCGCACATGGGACTTCCTGCCCTATTGGATGCACTCACTTCAGCCACTGGACCGTCTGGTTACTGTGGTAATGGCCCACTGCAGCTGCATGTGCTGCAGAAGGCCTCCAGAAGAGGACAAAGCTGGGTCAGCAGGCCACCCAGTACAGCCCCCAGAAGTTAACCCAGGAACTATCCAACATGGAGCTGCCAAATGCACTCATTTATAACACAGTTATAATGCAGTTATAATACGATTACTGCAGTAGCTGTCTCCACAGCTGTTGAAAGACTGAAACCTGTGACTCCTCTGAGGAGAAGCTGTACCGCTTCCAGATAGGGAAATTATCAAATGTGGTTTTATGATACTTTGGCTCAGCATAACTTATGTTTGCAAAATTGACTTTTGACTCTCATGCTGGTCCCTTATCCAAAACAGGGTCATTTTAGAGCCTAACCTAAGGAACACGGGTCACAAGTACAGAAGACTCTGGACGCAACACCGCGCGCGCGTGCATACACTGCAAGCCCAATACCTACTTAGTTGTGACATTCATTTTTCTGACTTGTAGTTATCCTGGATACATTGAAAATAACTGCAATCTAATGCCTTTGATAACTTGGTCTGTTTTATATATGAGTTTTATTTTTCATGGGGCATTTTTCTCAAAATTACATTGTCTCAAAGCACTTTACATTATCCCTGCCTGAAGACCCCAGAGAGCAAGCCAGAGGTGACAGTGGCAAGGAAAAACTCCCTAGAAGGAAGGAACATTTGGAGGAACCAGATTCAAAGGGGGAGCCCATCCTCCAGGGGTCAGCAGAGGAAGCCAAATGAGCAAGATGGCAAAGTCCCAATTCACACTGCACAAATTTTACGATTTTAGTCAGAATCGTATGATTTCTTCAAAGTCATACAATTGTGACTGTCTGTCTTAATCAGTGCCCCAGTGATTTATGGGAGAAACATCTGACACCATCTGATGTAAAACCTGAAATCAAGACCCAATACTAGGACTTTTCTTGTTAATATATTAAATGGCGTAAAAGACAAATGAATAATTTCTGTGAAATATAATCAAAATAAAATACCTCCATGCTTTGGTTGCATAAGTGTACACGCCCCTTAATACTTTGTGCAAATATGTTTCACTTTGATGACATGTTTGTTTGGTTAGCCGACTGGGGTAGTAACCTGGGGTTCCTGGGCTTCTATGCTCTCGTTTAGGCGCATGATACCGTGACTATAAAAGCCTTGTGTGAAATACCAAGCTGGTAGCTGTATGAGAATCTGAAGGCACACAGACCCTCCCCTTTTAGGTTAATCTTTCATTTCAGTGCTGTTAATCACCTTGTTGTTGTATCATTGAATCCCTGACAAATCTTTTGAGTCAAGGCATTTACTATCTCAGTGGTCGGTTGGGTCCAGTATAGTATCTGAGTGTAATAAAGCAAGAATGAGCTGCAATATACTGTGATCTGTGTCGGAACAAGATGAAAGTCTTTATTACACTTCGTGATTTTAATCTGTTATTCAGGAGTACAAAAAAGATTCCATGTGACTATAACCACAGACTAGTATAAAAACACAGGCCTTGATTCTCAGAATTGGCTAGAAAATGTTCAGTCTGGCATCCATCACATTGTCAATGAAGAAACTGCTAATGTCTTCTGATCAAGGAAATGCAGTTATGTAACGACTTAAGTGCAGCTTTTTATGCAGACCATGCAATATTATTGCATAGTCTTTTTTAGGCCTTCAAGGACTTCTAGAAGTAAATACATCAAATTTATTTATAAAGTACATTTTTAAAAACACTTTTGTTTACCAAAGTGCCGTACAAAGGTGCATAAAACAGCTAAAATAGTACATACACAAAATGAAACATTCAATAACGTAACCGCTGCAAACAGATATGAACAGTAAAACATTGAAATGTCGGAAAAGCCCTAGAATAGAGAGATGTTTTAAGACTGGATTTGAAAGAAGAGATATTCAGAGAGGCTTTAACATGAAGTGGCAGACTATTATCCAGCTGTGGACCATAAACTACAAAAGCACAATCTCCATTACATTTCAAGTGAGACCGGGAGGCAAGCAGGAGAAGATAATGTGGTGACTTCAACGTTCGAGGGATCGATTTGCGGTGAAGGAGTTTGCATGTGTAAGATGACGCCAGACCATTTAAGGCCTTGAATACAAACAATAAAACTTTAAACTGTATCCTGAGGCTAACTAGAAGCCAGTAGAATAATGCTAGGACTGGAGTGATATGTTGTTTTGGTACCAGTCAGCAGTCCAGCAGCTACTTTTGTACTAACTCTCAATGACAACAATGACTTAAACAAACCTGAGTAAAGGGAATTACTGTAATTGAGTTGAGATGATATCAAAGCATAGATGACTTTCTCTAGATTGTTAGAAGGCAGAACATGATTAATTTGTGAAACCAGAAATTAGTAAAATGTTCTTCTGACTGCAGAGTTAATTTCCTTATCAAATCCTCAGATCAGAATCAAAAAACACTCCCAAATTCTTGACATTTGGTTTAGCATAAGATACTATTGGGCCTAACTTATGTAACAGCAGAGAAGTAGAGACGTGAGGATGCAAATACAATCATGTGTTTAATCATCATTTAACTGTAAACAAAATATTTGCCACTACTTAACATCCTGCAAGCACTTTTTTTAACCTTGTTAAGGTACAGATATCTGTTGGTTCTAGAAGTTTCTGTATGGCTGTTAAACAAAGGCTGAGAAGTTCCGGTATGGTATGGCTGTTGTAGTCTTTACATGAAAAATAATGTATCAATAATTATAACTCAAATTAAACTTTGTATACTATACATGGGACGTTTTTGAATGGGTTGGTAGGGCTTTTAATCAGGAAAATTAATATTCAATCAATAGGTTATCACTTATGTGTTCCTGTCCTATCACAGCAAATTTTCTGCTACATTAAGCCTGGAATTACTTGAAACATTGGTTTGTTTATGAACCTGACAGTACAGAATGTTGCTATAGTTATATTCATTACCTGAAAACTACAGGGGGTGATTAATTCAAGACTTACTATTTGGCAGTTTTATGGATCTGATATCTGTATCTGATCCTACTTCTATTATGACTTTTAACCCTGATACTGGACTTGGAGTCTCATAAAAAGCCAAATGATTTGGTAGCTATATGTTATAAAGTAATTTTGCAAGATAATCACCCACAAGGACTTTTTTTTTTAATCACAATGAATTTGATGATGAGGGCCTTGTTTATCATTTGGATTATGTTTTGAAAGTGAGAGAGAAAGTAAAATTTCAAAAAATGTTCCAGCTTACCAATATCCACCGTAGGGTAAATGGTTTAAATTACCAAAACACTTAGTCATGCATGGATAATACTGAACAAACTAAGCAGTCTATATATATATGTACATAATTGTACGTGTATGTATGTATGTATGTATAGTACAGAGTTTACACACTGTGTATATATTATAATTTTTTTATTCTTTTCTCCACCAGTGTAGAGCAGTGTTACTGACTTTGTGATCAGGGGAATGTGGAGCACTACTGCCTCTGTGACTCTCTAGAATCAGAGCTACTGACTGAGATTCTCTAGGACTATAAAAGTTTAAAGAACTACTGACACTGCAAACTTCTAGGACCAGGGCAGCGTAAAGCAGTGCTGTTGCCTTTCTAGGACCAGGAGAGTGTAAAGGTGCACTACTGCCTCTGTGACTCTTTAGGACCAGGAGAGTGTAAAGGTGCACTACTACCTCTGTGACTCTCTAGGACCAGTAGAGTGTAGAGGAGCACTACTGCCTCTGTGACTCTCTAGGACCAGGAGAGCGTAGAGCAGCACTTTTGACTCTGTGACTCACTTGTTACTGAAGCAGCCTCACTCCTCCAGCTTTCTATATCTCAATTGAATATTGTCTCAGTGTTTGTATGAATTTTTGCTTTCAATCCAGAGAATTTTAGGTGAATTGTGTCAGCAAATCGTTTGTCCCATGTGCCTTCTGGAAATGGCTGCAGACCTGGCTTGACTTTATACTGTAAGTGGGTAAGGGGGATGGTGGAATGGACCACTGTCCAAAGAGGAAGGAAGGATGGGCATCCTCTCTTTTTAGATGTTACTTGTATGGATTATAGGACAGACATTAACAAGACAAATGTGTCTTTACCAGAAAACAGGACAGAGAATGAGAGCAAGAATTTAATTACACTGTGGCTTTACGCTTCATACTCAAGGATTGGTCAGTGGTTTGCCTATTTATAACTACCAGTGCTGCTGGTTTAGTGTGTCACTGCTCAGATTTGAGGAATGTCCAGCTGTCCGATTTTAAATGCAATGACGGGAAGGTTTTCGTTCACTTCTTTATCAAGAAAACACCTTCACTGGAGATCTGAAAGGCAGCTCAGATTTTACCTGTAAGTAACATTTATGCCGAATAAATATAGAAATGGAAAATGGTAAAATTAATTTCTAAAAAACATTGGCTATTAGTATGAACTATTTTTACTCATAAGTTTCTCTGGTTGTAAAACTACCAAAACAAATCAAAATTTAATAAATGCTACTAAGAGTTATTACAAACATAACTTACATGAAGTCATATAATAAATTTATATGTCTGTGGCATAAATATTAAAGTGACGAAAGTTTATATATACTTAAATGACACATTTTTTTCTCTCTCTCTCAAATAATATGGGTCTTTTCACCTATGTTTTCCTCAAATGCATGGTTGTGTTGTGTTATGGAATGTTTATGCCATTTTAAAAATGTTCTTTTTGTATACAATAAACATTCAATTTTAGGATATTTGTCTTTGGATAAAATAAGACATCTTACAATTTAGATTTTTTTCTAATTTATTTTTATTTTTAATTTGACAGCATGTCCTCTTTAGTGTACAACAAGGAAAAATATGTTTCCTTACATCAGTGAAAAGATAGATGCCAAACCAAAGTGTCCACTACAATGGACATAAATGGGTGGGGTCTCAGGAGGATATATGTCTTGATCAATTTCTTTAAATAAAATCAAAGGACTGTAACTTTACGATCCATCTATTTATGATAATCTTTCTAGAACCTTAACCACCATTTGTGTAAAGCAGACACATTGGTGTAACAGCTATTTTTCTGCCTTTGCATAAGGAAGTATCGAAAGTTCGAAAATAAGATATTCTAAATTACCATGTCAAAGCACCTCTTAGGTCTTGCACAATATCTCTGATCAGTTTTGCACCTCGACAAATGCTGTTTATAACAGACTAGGTTTCCTTTCAGGAACATGTGCCACAGTACACATGCTCCTGTATGAACACTGCTGCTATTTTCCTGCTATCCTGTGCTGCATTTACTATGCACTGGCAGACATGCTGCGAGCCCAGTGATCGTAGACCTGAAACTGAATCTGATCTTTTCACTTTCCTATTTCCAGATGAGATCGACATGGCTTCCGATCACCCCTCCAAGCCTAGCCAGTCCCCCTCTGACCCCCCTTCAGTCTCTCTGCCATCTGTAGTCTCCCCGTCGGGCTTCAAGGATGCACCCCCCACCCAAACTAAATCTAGTTTGTTGTGGGGTTATTCCAGAGGCATCAAGGCTCTGGCCAAGCAGCTGACACAGGAGAAGGTGA
This sequence comes from Brevimyrus niger, assembly GCA_015164015.2. Classification (NCBI taxonomy): domain Eukaryota; kingdom Metazoa; phylum Chordata; class Actinopteri; order Osteoglossiformes; family Mormyridae; genus Brevimyrus; species Brevimyrus niger. Next base: position 9,480,504 of record JAABNY020000050.1, read on the forward strand.
TTGTAACTGACATGCCAGAAGACATGTCCTCTGTGCCCTCTACTGGCAGTTCTCTGCCAAACACAAGTAAGTGAAAACCTTTAAGGGTGTCAACAGAACCGGGTTATAATCCATTCCTACACATGGAGCTTTAGAGTCTGCTAAACCCTGGTTCCACATCACAGAGATCGCATTACAAAACGTTGACCTATACACTATTTTCTAGCCCTACCATGAGCCAATCAGTTCTGTGCATATCGATGTTCCTCAATCGTTTGCTCTCCAGGCACAGAGCTCGAGGCAGAGCCTGACTATGAAGAGCTGCAGACGAAGGCCAAGGCTGGAGATGCGCAGGCGCAGATTTGCGTAAGCCCCGCCCAAAACCTAACCCTCAAGCATATTTCAGTGGTCAGCACAGTCAACAAGTCCAACTCATAATTTCACTCTAGTGCACCCCGTTCTCACTCCTTGCTGAGTTATGGTGAACAACCTAAAATCCCCCGTTTCTACTTCCCACTGAGAAAAGTTACAGATTGTTCAATTGTGTAGGAGTGAGACAGTCAACTTCTAATCACTTCTCGTTGGGGAAACATTGAATATTCACTCTACTTAAAAAACCTTTCTTATAAATAGCCATTTAAAGTCAGTGAAAAATCGCATAACCAACGAGGAAACACAAGAGGCGTATTTAAACCATCTAAATAACCCCCAAAATCTGCGGGCACCCTACCCCATGTCGAGTCCCCCTCTCCGTGCCGTCCTCAGCTTCCAGGGCTCAGCCAGTGCTGTATTCTTTTCTGCCATTTGTAGCTTTTATTCTCATATCCTTTCTTCTCTTTGTTTTGTCCCATTCACCTCCATTTGATTTTACTGTATTTGGTTTCCTTTTGCAAACACAATGTGAAGTGGCAGTACTGCCAAGAATACCAACACTCTCCTGGTCGCTAAAACGGGTAACACTTTACTTAAAGCATGCATGTATAATGCATTATGCATACCTTCATAATGCATCATAATGCATTTATGAAGTATTATAAACACAGTTATAACTTTTTATAAAAAGGCATATCACACTATGGGCATGTTTATTATGCATTATAAATGCTTTATATAGCTCTAATCTATAATGCACTACAGATATCTTTATGATGCATTGTAATGGATTTTTATAAAAATTATGCTTTTGTGTTGTATTATAAAGGTATCTATAGTGCATTGCACATGAATGCTTTAAGTAAAGTCAAGCACCCTCCTTTTCCTGCTTTCTTCTTTGTAACAATGCAGTGATACTTAGGGAAGAGCATATTTAAGAGCAGAAATAGTCCTGCAGAGCCTCCAGTCCTGTTTGTTTTTGATGGTTCAGTTTCTATATAACCTGTATTTGTCTTTGCAGACATGCCCCTTCAGAATCACCTGGGATTTTATATTTCATGTTGCTTCCTGGTGATGGAATGACACACATCTCATGTGTGAATGTTTCTGTTCCTTTAGCTGGGAAGATACTACCTAAAGTTAGCAGAAGAGGAGGATCGCGCGAAGAACAACGAGAGGGCGGTGGGCTGGCTGGTCCAGGCCGCCAAACAGGGCCGCAGAGACGCCACCAAGATTTTGCAGAGCTGCTTGGCCCAGAGGAAAGGTAGCTGCGGAAGGTGCTTTGAACAGGATAGTTAATTTGTGAGCACCTGATGAATCATAGAACATTTTTGGACTTGATATTAATTGGATTGCCTGGATTTAATAGTTTATCACCAGCTTCCGTATACAACTGGAGCCAATATTTTTCTGTCTGTCATTGACATGAGAGATACAGCTCTGGAAAAAAGGAGGGGACACAGAAAATGTGTTTATGATAAATCAGTTTATGGGTATGCACATCCGTGTAAAATAATGCAAACTGCACCCTGTATCATCTTCTTCCTTGCTTTATGGCAGGGGGCTCAAAGTCTAGCCCTGGGGGGCCGGAGCCCTACACAGTTTTTTGTTCACCATTATTTAACACATGTGATTCAAATCTTTGTGCTAATTACCACACAGCTCTTGAGCTGAATCATTTGTGCTGGAACAGGGAAAGAACTAAACCACACAGGGCTCCGGCCCTCCGGGACTGGAGTTTGATACCCCTGCTTAATGGGACTTCAGTCCTGCTTCTAGGGGACTGTTATGATCTGTCTGTCTGTCTGTCTGTCTGTCAGTCAGGCCGAAGGGTGACATTGTGCCGGTTGGTTTCAGGCATCACTGCAG
>JAABNY020000050.1:9482823-9499753 GCA_015164015.2 Brevimyrus niger
TCTGTCTGTCTGTCTGTCTGTCTGTCAGTCAGGCCGAAGGGTGACATTGTGCCGGTTGGTTTCAGGCATCACTGCAGAAAATGAGGCTGAGGTGAGGAAACTGTCAGCGGAGACCAGGTTTGAGCAGGCAGTGAGAAAGGCAGCCCTGCTTATGTACTGGAAGCTGAACCCTGACAAGAAGAAAAAGGTGGCCTTGTCTGAGCTGCTGGAGAATGTGAGCCAAGTCAGTGCTCAGACAGGTAACACAGGCGGACGGGCACAGAACACACCGTGCTAAGAGTGAAGGCTGAGCCATCGGCGAATGCTAACCTGCCTTCCTGGCGTGTTCTAGGAGGGGGCATCGCAGCCGGCTGCAGCTCTGTCCAAACACAGCGAAGGGTGCTGGAGAGCATGGTCTCCAGGAAGTGTAAGAAAACGCCTTCGTATGTGCACATGCTGATAAGATTGACATTGCTGCAGTATGCCTTTTGCGTGCAGCTGTGTGCTAAGGGTTAGAATTAGAGCAAATTTTCAGAATTGAATGAGCATCAGAAATAGGGGGGAATGGGGTATCATATAGGTCAGTTATTAATTTACTTAGTTAAGTGAGTTATTCCCTGCCTTGCACCCGTAGCCTCTGGGATAGACCTCTCATGACCCTGTATAGGACAAGCAGTTATTGAAAGTGTATGTGTGGATGGATGTTTAGTTGTGAAACTGCACCCAAAACAGCTTAAGTCTTATTGTAAATGATGACATCTTTCATTATTTCAATACTATTTGAAAATATTTCATACATTCCATCCTTTCATGTCACTATTGCATGTGTGCCCATTGTGATGCCGTGATATACATGCCCCCCCCCCACCCCCAATGTCAGACTTCATCTGTTGCTGCTGCAGATTCGTATATATGACTATGAATAGTATGGATGCAACGTCTGGAATCGCTCTGTTTCCTTTCACAGCTGGTAAATATGTGGGTTTGGATGACTTTGTGGAAATCACCAAAAACTTTGCCCAAGGCATCACACCCACTTCCGTGCCGGAGAGCAGCGCCGAGGCCGGCGGGAAGGTGGGGGGGGAGATCTTGGCCCTGCATAAGGAGGTGAAGCTGCATTTCCTTGGCGATGGCATGTTTCAGCTGGTTTCCGGCTGCTTCTTTGCTTGATTTGTGTCCTACAGGAAGTTATGTTTCCGTTCATAATGCCACCCTACTAGCTGACCGTTTGGTGGGCACTTTGTTGCCGAATGCCAGAAGCATTAGTGGAAACCTCAGTCTTGTTGGGAAGCTGTGTGCTGCGTGTCCTGCATTCGCAATTCACAACACTGGAATGCATGGGACCCATGTGTGACATCATGCTGCTTTTATTTTGGGTCTATGATACTGCTTAGACTAAGATAGCTTTGCTGAAAACGTCAATGTACATGATGTCTCCAATTTTTACAAGCAGAAAAATAGTAGAATAATATTTAATGAGAGAGGTGATTGTTTCCCGCCAATCACATATGGATCGTTGAAATCCAGTGACGTCTCCACAACCGGTGTCAGTGTGGCCAGGGCCCAACAGATGTCACTGTTGAGCAGTGCACGACATGATCAGTAATTTAGTCTAACAATATGTTTTTCTTCACAACTAGCTAATGATGTTGTGCATTTATTACATAAGACAATTGTAACACTGTCATGCATTCCAAATATCTTTCTATTTCTGTTGCATCAAAGTCATCAAAGTGCCTAATGGTTTTTCTTTGGTGCGGCCCATCGGCACTGGTTTAAGCATGTCAGCAGCTGGAAACTCTAGGTGCATGTTCAATACGTTTTCAATAATAAGCTGTGGGACACAATAAGGATGGCCCGTGCTGATGGCAGCCAATAAACTGTAACACTTGTTGATCTGACATACATTATCAGCACTGTCAAAAGTTTTTACGCACCACAGGTTATCTTTATAACATGGAAAGAGTATGTAACGTTGCATGTCTGACATCCTATTAACTGGTTGCGTGGTGTTGGCGCAGTCAAATCCTAGGCTCTCCTTTAACTTTAAATGCACTAGTTAACTATTTCATCCCATGAAACAGAGCCATATTTAATGTCCCTGGGAGAAAGAATGACTCAGATTTTCTCTGCTGTTATAACTGCTAGAGGAGGTTACTTTGATTAATCAAAAATACAACATTTTCTTGCTAATGAAGGTACTCAAACCTTTAACTAGCATTGTACATCAAGATGATGTCATTGGTCTTTTCAAACAACTCCTAGCTGTTATGTTAGCCATCACTAGCAGGGTAATAGAATGATATCACTGCAAACATATTGCAGATTGAGTCTGACTCAAATCCAAGCAGAGTGCTATTTAGAAATTGCCACAGATCTATAAAGCGAATCTGGCCCAGTGTCTTTTTGCACAACGGATTAATACTGGTCTGCATCTGCTTTCTGGATTTGAAACGGATATGGGCCATATCTGAGCCAGATTGCATTGAATGTTACTAAAGCTGGGCCATATTTCTGCAAGAGTCAAAAGTTAAATTCTGATCTGGATTCTAAATGGGGATATATTGTGGCTCAGTGGGCTAAGTCTTTGTGCCCGTGATCGAAAGGTTATCAGTTCAATCCCCAGCTGCAGGAGAGGGCACTTAACATTAGCTGGCCCTGTACTGTGACCCCAAGCTATGGAGAGTAAGATGGAGTTAGTGAGGAGAAGCATTCCAATGTACCTGTAATTGTGCAAGTAAAGTTTGTTTGTTAAATGTGGCTCAAATTCAGTTTTTCCAACTGAGTGCTGATAAGTTCTGCTTCAAAATCTGCCCCTCAGATTCTTAGCACATCAGTGACTGATCACACATATATGGTCAGGCGAATGCGTGCCAGATCTTCAGAGTGTATACAGACCAAATTTAATCATTCAGAAAACTCAGATTCTGGTACAGACTCTCCTGACCGAATGCCACTGGCACCCAGATTTAAGGAGATGCAGGCGAATCTGCCCCTGGAGTAGTTGCTATGTGCGTTTGTTTTGTATTATTGCAAGTTTGTTTTGAGTTAAGGACCATAAAGCAATGGATTTGCCTGCTCTAAAATGTTCCTTTGGATGTGCTATAACAGTGATCATTTATTGCTTAATAAGTTTGGATTTGTAATTCAATAACAGAGTAGTATACCAGTTCTGTGAACTCAAATGCTGTTATTGATAATGGCATTCATATCTCCAACTCTGCTTTAGTTTACTGCTGCCTGTAACCTTAATGTGGGCTTGCGAATTAATTGGTGAGGTGCATTTGTATTAGGATTCACGGAACAAGTACTTTGCATGTTAGTGTTTGTTGTGCCCCACTAGGTGTTCTGAGCCAGAGACGCCACTGGTGATATCTAGGTCCTTGGACCTAGACTGAAGGGCAGAGGGATTGCCAGTGCCTTTGCCTGAAGCTATACTTAGGAAGGTCTCAGTCCACCTTTTCAATCAGGGTCAGAACCTTTTCAATGATTCATGAGCTCATGTCACTCGGGTTCTTTCCAGCCCGCAGTGTTTAGCCTGGTTCCTCTCAGATCCAGGCTTGTGCACATTCAGATCGTCACAGCTTTGGAAAGGACCCAAGAGCTGCGTGCAAACAGGAAACTCCCCCCCCCCCCCCGATTTTCCTACCATAGGCGCCTAATGTTGCCATTTCAAGGAAGCCGCTATATGCGGCATCAATTTGGCCGAATTGTCTGACCTTTGGGACCAACCGGCATTAGCTGCTTGAGCAGTAGCCGCATGAGGAACTACGTGGCTGTGCGAAGTGTAGAACATGCAGTGCTTCTAAGCCCTGCAGCATAGTCCTAACAGAGTGGGTCTCAAAAGGATGAACCCAGAGGCCAAGCTGCAGTGGCATCACCCAAATCCACCTGCAGGCAGATGCTGGGGGTCAGATGGGGACTGGGCCAGCCCAGCACCGGCACCGCTACATCCAGGGCGATGGACGTACAGGCTCGCTTTATGGTAACCCAATGCACTATCCTTATCCATCCAGCGCTGGGGCAGCCATATGCTTTGCTCTGTAAATCACCTACTCTCTCCTGTCTTTCTCTCTCTCTCCTCTGCTACAGATCCTGAAATTCCCGCTGCACTACCTGGTGGAGATGAAGGACCACCTAGTGGACTGGGGATCACGTGCGGGGGTCCAGTGGCTCAGCACCATCATCCCCACGCAACACGTCAACGCCCTGATCTTCTTCTTCATCCTCAGCAACCTCACCATCGATTTCTTTGCTTTTATCATCCCGCTGCTCATCTTCTACCTGTCCTTCATCTCCATGGTGATCTGCACTCTGCGAGTTTTTCAGAAAAGCAAGGCTTGGGAGAACTTCCGCACACTTACCGCCTTACTGACGCGTTTCGAGCCTGGCCTGGACGTGGAGCAGGCCGAAACCAACTTTGGGTGGAATAACATGGAGCCCTACCTCTATTTCATCCTCTCTGTCTTTTTCGTAATCTTCTCTTTCCCTCTAGCTGACAAAGCCTGGATCCCATGCTCTGAGTTGGCCACGGTGGCCATCTTCTTCACGGGAGCCGGCTATTTCAGTCTCGGCCCGTCGGCGGAGCTGTACACGCGCCGGGCGCTGGTCACTGAGGTGGCATCCTCCTTGTGTGCTATGACCACGCTGCTCCCGGAGCGCATGGGCACTCTCCGGCTCCTGGGGAAGACCTTTGTGACGGTGCCTCTCAGTGACTTTGTGGTTCTGAAGCTCAGCGTACCCTGCCTCCTCTATATGTACCTCTTTTATTTATTTTTTCGCATGGCTCAGCTGAGGGGATTCCGAGGAACTTACTGCTTCCTGGTGCCCTACATGGTCTGCTTTATGTGGTGCGAGTTCTCTGTGGTGCTCCTGCAGAGCTCCACAGCTGTAGGCCTCATACGCACCTGTGTGGCCTACTTCCTGTTTCTTTTTGCTTTGCCCGCGCTGACCCTGGGCCTGGTTGCTATGCTTGTGGTTCAGGCGATCAAGTGGTTCCTGGAGCTAGAGCTGACCAAGATGTTGGTAACAATGGCGGTGTGTGCCATACCGGTCATTCTGCGGCTGTGGACGCGCTTCAGTCTCTCCCTGAGGGACGTGGCCTTCTCGGTGTCGCATAGCAGCATGGTCAAGCTCATTCTAGTGTGGATCTCAGCGGTTATACTCTTCACCTGTGCATACGTGTACAGCGCAGAGGGCATGAATGTGTACAACTCTACGCTGACCTGGCAGCAGTACAGCGCCATGTGCGGACCACGTGCTTGGCAGGAGACCGGCGCTGCTCGCATACAAATCCTTTGCAGCCATCTGGAAGGGCATCGGGTCACCTGGACTGGCCGGGTCCGGCACGTGCGCGTGGCAGAAACGGAGAACGGCGCCCAGTCAGTCATCAACCTTCTGCCCGTCTTTGTCGGTAACTGGATGCGTTGCCTGTATGGAGAGCCCTACCCCAGGTGTGACGGACAGAACGGCACAGCCGTGGGACCACAGCTGCCGGGAACGCAGGAACTGTGCCACCTGAAGGCCCTGGCCAAGCACGAGTGCCACGTCAAGCGCTTTGACAGCTACAAGTTTGAAGTGACAGTAGCTTTGCCAGAGGAGCATCAGAGGGCGGGCCAGAGGGACGACCCCAGTGAGGACATCCTTCTTCGGGCCAGTCACGAGTTCAAGCCGGCACTGCTTAATATGGCTCTGGGGAGCAAGGTGGAGTTCAGCACTGTGCTCGAGGGCCGACTGGGCAGCAAGTTGCCCGTATTCGAGATGCGATCCATTCACTGTCTGGACTGCCAGTCACAGCTGGTCCCTACCGGAAAGCAGTACAAAATCGAGCCTGACTGGCAGGGAACAGCCATGCAGGCCATGAAGTTTGCCTTTGACTTTTTCTTTTCCCCGTTCCTGTCTGCACGCATAAGCAAGTAGATGCTGTGCACAGGCTTCAGTGACTTTGGTGTGTTCTGGAAGGTTTCAGCTGCATTATTGCTTACATTCATGTTTTTGCATGGTTTCTCCCACTTTATTTAAGAAATGCTAGTCAATGGAGGAGGAGACATGCAGTTAAACACGGATTAAAGTTTGACATAATGAAAGCCATCATATTTCCTTCATATTTTTGTTTAAATGGAAATTCCTCCGACACTAGTTATAGCCAGACACCGTAATTCAGTCGTGCTCCTCAGTAAAAATCTTGACGTTATGCGTAATTACCGCTACACTACTGGCCAAAATTGTGGAAACACTTTTTAGAGAATTTGGTGAATTGGGAATTTTTAGAGATTGCAGAACTTTATTCCAACGTTGCTTCAGTAGTAACCATCGTTAATGATTGTTGTAACATTCATTGTTTATAAGCATTACCACCAAAATTCATGTAGTAATTTTTAAAGCGTATTTTCAAATTCACGATTTTGACCACTAGTATATATACTCTTCTCATTGCTGCAGCTCATGTGATTTATATCTCTGGCCCCACAAGTGACAACTGTGTGATTTTTCTGCTGAATTAATTTTTTGGAGACTTATGCCACTGTGCAGGACACCTGATATTTATAAGTTAATAACCTGTTGTTTCTGCAGTCAGGCAAATGTTAAAGAGGCTGCTCTTGTTTCCCTTGACATAATACAAGGAATCTACCATTGGTACATCATAGAACTTAAGCTGAACGATCCAAGCAAGCTTGGCGCTGTAGAAAAATTGAATTCAAGATCCTTATGGTAACAAAGGCATTTTCTAGTATCAGAAAAGCAGACAGGCTGGCACATTGAGTGGAGCAAGAATACACAGAACATGAGTCAAGCACATTTGTAGATTTTATTTAGTTAGCTAGTGTTTAGATTGTTCTTCAAAATGAATTTAATATCTGATACATGCCTTCAAAGATATATAATCTATAATTACACTTTTTCGTAACCGGTATCACCATGGGAACACATCATTAATTATATAGAATAGTAAACCGTCACAGTGAGTACTGTTGTCTTTTTTGACTACACACAGCATAAACAGTGAAGTGTAAAAGCAGTAGATATAGCCTGCACTGCAAATACCATCCCCCCCCCCTCACACACACACACACACACACACACACACATTCACAAATTCAGAGAGTGTGGTAAATAAGTGTCATTTACACCATTTTACATGTATGGTTGAAACAGGTGGCTTATGCAAACCTCGCATTCATGTCTAAAATGCATTTACACAATGCCAGCAGGTACACCATTACTCACTAGACTTTATTCCTACACGTAGAAGCCTTCAAATGGTTTACTGCATTGTAAGTATGACTAGCTAAACCTTTTCTAACGTCAGCTTTTACATTTGGCTGCTCTCTTTGCATAGGGATTGAATGAGATAAAGCCTGAATTCATGCAATACAAACATTGTAAGCATTGTAAAGATTTCATAAATATATTCTTACAATCTTGTCAGAATCAGACTGTGAGGAGGGTGACACAGCCAGACACTGCAGGAATGATCACACGCTCAGTGTTACACGAAACACAGACGGACGCACAGCCCAGGACGGTTAAGGTCCAGTGGAAATCCTTTGACGATATGCAGATAGTTTAACTGCGGTTTCTCGCAACTCAAAGACTACACACAGAACACACGGTCAAGCAAGACCTGGCCCTTCATTTTTGAAGAGATTGTTTTCCATATTGGCATAAAAGCTCAAGAGTTTGCAAGTGTGTCTTGGGTCAATGTTAGAATTCCCCCAAAGACGTATACATTTCTACAGCAGCAAATACCTAAGGAGGCGGAAAAAAAACCCTTAAACAAACCACAAAAGAATGCGATCTTTGGTCAAAATGGATAAAACAGACAGGATATCAGACAGACAATGGTCAACAGTTTTCAGAGGAAAACATTGGCAGGTCAGTTTGGAATAGTTGGGGTAAGTCTGCAAAATATTGAGGGGGGAGGGGGATCTGGGTCATAATAAGATAGAGAGGTCCAGTGTTGGGTGGGTGCCTGTTATTAATGCTCTTGGGGGCTAGTAAATGTATATAACAGAGGAGCAGGCACTACACATGCTGTTGGAGATGGTCTGGTCACTGGGACTTCTCCAGCTTTTCCAGGTGGACCTGTCTCCCTTGGGAGCCGCTTGACTCCCGCTCCAAGTGCACACTCATCTTACTCGTCAGTGTCCTGCGTGTGGCAAGGGAATTAGGCAGGGTTAGGACCACCTGGGCCTGCGTAAAAGTAATCGCGACCCACGCACAGAACCGGGTAAACTCTACAGCATCGAAGGCAATCCCCTTCTGCAAAGCCACAAGCTCTCATGGTCGGAAGAGTCAAGAGTGAAGAGTCAGTATAGATGCACATGTGAGTCTGCAATTAAGAAGCGTTGCATGAGAATTAATGGGGCAAGTGAGAAAGCACCACAAAGTCAGTACTGCAAATAGGGGACATTATGTGACTCATTGGGTTAGGAGACTGTACCTGTGATCGGACGGTTGCCCACAGTCAGCCAATCCCATGGTCAGGGTAGTGATTTCAGTTTTGGGCCCATGAGTGAGGTCCTTAACCCCAGTTCCTCCAGGGACTGTCTAACCCTGCCTTCTCACTTGTACATTGCTTTGGATAAAAGCGTCTGCTAAATTAATGTAACATATAATATATTGTGTGCTTCAGTTGAGCACGATGGACATTTCTTTTTAAAAAGTATATTATGAAGACTGTAGTTACACTAAAGAATAATTCAATATGAAATTTCTTTTACCAATACCTGTAAAAAGATGGAAAGCTAGAGGAGACTGTTTAAGAAAAAGTATTTGAATGAAATGACATGACCAAGAAGCATCTCTCAGGTCCTTTTCTATTTTCTGCCCCTCTGTGTTCAGGTGCTGCTCACTTTGCTACCCTTATGTGTGCAGGTGCTACTCACCTTGCTGAAACCGTACGTTGAGGTGGTGCTCACCTTGCTGACACCATGTGTTCAGGAGCTGCTGATCTTACTGAAACTGTGTCTAAGGTGCTGCTAACCCTGTCAACACTGTGTGTTCAGGAGGTGCTCATCTTGCTTACACTGTATGTTATACCTGTTACCTGATACTGTGTTCAGATGATTCTCACCTTACTGACAGTGTGTTCAGGTGCTGCTCACCTTGCTGACACAGTGCTCTTGCTCAGGTTCAGCCTCTATAGTTACTTCAGCAGACAAAGACAGAGGCTCACAGAAGGTCACCTGAAAATCAGAAGGACAGCTCACTGTAAGGAATGACAATCACTGGACTCCTTTCCACCTCTGTGAATCTTACAGAGACGCTGAGAGAACGCTGTACCTCTGCCAGATCTCCTTCACTCCTAAGAGCCCTCTTCCGCATCGTGGAGCACTGGGCTCCATCATCGATGCAGGCTGGCTTCAGACCCTGCCCATTCTTCACCACCTCTTCCCACTCCACTCCATCAGCTGACAGTCCTTTTTGAATAATCTTCCTGCTTACCTATGCAAGATAAAGGACATCCTAATTTTACCGAGTTCAAAGTGTCCCTGGGTATGCATGGGAGGGGCTTGCCTTTCACTTCTTGGTTTTCATTTTATGAAGTCACCACATTGGGCCATTTTTTTATTTTTATTTTTTAAGCTCAAGACTTCTAGCCATCAAGGCATCAGACCAGGAACACTGTGTGGCTCAGCAGCCTCTGTGCTTTTGATCAGAAGGTTGCTGGTTCAGGCTTTATTATTTTTGTTGTTATTGTCATTATTATCATCATCATGAATACCCACCCTAAAATTGCTCCTTACAGCTTTTGCAGGTAAGCATATTCCTATGTTTTGTATGTATGACATGCCCCTTAACAAAAGGCAAACACAATAAAACAGGTACTTTAAAAATCTGTGCACCTTGCCGCTCAACAGAAAACACTGGTTTTAATTAATGCAGTGATGTCATACGATGACTGTGATTGGTTAAAGAAGTGAAACGCAAGCACCCTCCCTTCTTCGCCCAGAGACATATCAAACGTGAGAAAATTACATTTAACCATATTTTTAATCCTGCGTGTCCCCTGCCATGTAGTAAAAAATTTAACGATGCTGACCTACGTAAAAAAATAGGTATGGGGTGTTTTCATATGTAATGCAAGTATATATTCAAAAGGGCAAATCAATTAAGACAATAGCTTGCAAATGTCAAAATTCAGATGATCAATATAATTAATACTTACCTACTTACTAATACTTACTTATCAGTGTAACGGAATGGCTGACTTACCACAGAAGTCCTGCAATGCCCTGTGGCCTGCCGCTCTGCCTCTGTCATTGGGGAGATGTCCAGCATCACGTCCACCTAGATCAATCAAAGGTGTGTCTCAGCTTGCGGCACATGTGCGTGGAAGCATGCAGACAGGGACAAGCATCGCAAATCATGCAAAACCCTGAAACAGAAATCAGACGGTTATAAAAATGCACATCTGTTGAAACCCATAGAGGAGATTAACATGCAATACACTACACTGTAAAAACAAAAGAACACAAAAGCCAAAACAATAAACAATGTTATTTTGTGCAATTATAATACCACATACCAAATGCAACCATTGTTTTGGGTCGACAGAGAAAAATCCTTAATTTTTATATTACGGTTTATGTATATTAGCGTTAACAGCCAGTCTCTAAATGGTTGCATACACTTTGACACCACTTTGTTGGCATAGGATTGGAACCAGTGACCTTCTGTCCAAGCCCAGAGAGTCACACACCACGCCCACACAAGACATGGAATACAAATGAAATCAACATAAGTGCTTGTCAATTTGGGAACTAAGATAATGATGCAGGTGAGTGATATTTATTAACTGTCAAATGGGACTGAGGTAGAGCTGAAGCGCCCCCCCCACTGCAGTCTTGTGGGCAGTCTTGTCTCATCTCATCAGACTTCTCTAAGATGGCGTTTAGCTCTTTTGCTATTTCCTACGGGTAGTTTGCAAATACCTCTCAGCCATCCATCTATAACTAGAAAGTGATTTTGTAAGGAACTGAAGGGGAGATAGTATTTTTTTTTATTTAACTATATGAAGATATTTTGTTAAGGCAACACAACCAGTAGAAATTAACATTTCCATGGAATCTTAGTGCACCTGACAATAGCAGATAGAAACAATGAAAAGCAGCCCTTTGAGGGCAGATGGAGCAGTCAGTTCATTTCATATCTGCTACTAAGCCCTGTGCCCTGTGTGAATTTGACTCTGAATGGTTCCCTGCACTTATGTCATACTTCCTGCACATTTTCCTGTACTGTCAGTAAGTGGCAGACTCAGGCTGTTTGAAATGCAGGGCAAATATAGAAGGAGCACCTTATATGGCACTGCATCACATTCTGTCCACTGGAAGGGCATCTATTAGGACAATTTCTCACATTATCATACATGGATAGGCACCCTATATAGCACTGCATCACATTTTATCCACTGAAAGTACAGCTATTTGAGAACTTAATCATGTTTTCTTACCACTAGAAGTACCCGTTATAGCTTTGCTTCCCTCATGTACTGTAGGGGTGACACAGATGGTACTTCCTACCAGCACCCTTTCCCACTGGAAGGGTACCCATAGCGTTCCTTAGACCATTGTAAGGGCACCTTATAGGGCACTGCATCACATTATCTCCACTTGAAGGGCACTTCATAGCAGCACCATTTTCCACTGGAAGGGTCCTTAAAGGGAACGCTTAGACCATAGTATGGGCACCTTATAGGGCACTGCGTCACATTCTCTCCACAATAAGGACACTCATTAAGACACTTCATCACATTCTTTTGCGCTATAGGGCATCATCATACTATTTCACATTAAGGGGGCACCCCAGATGGCACCAAATCATCTTTTTCCATGTGAAGGGCAGCTAATACCAGCATTTTTGTCCCCCTAGGGGTCACTTTAGTAACCTCTTTTCAACCTCCCTGAGTCCACTAATGCTGTCAGTGTTTATAAAGGAGGAGTACAAACACATGCAGTTTAAAACATACTATGAAAAAACATAAATGAATATAGGCTTACTAACACATCCTTCACATAGGGAATATAGCTAGATGAGCTATGATTATATTTGTTAGTTGCAGGGCTTGGTTGCAATACATAAATCATAGGCACAGTTAAGGTTTGGTCTTTGTGTTTTTGTAGAACATTGAGCAGCTGAGCATTAGCACATTGGGTTGAATGCAGACGAGGGCAGAAGCTGGGTGGGGGAGTAAAGGGTCATGCTCAGACTCTTACCCTCGCTAAAGAATCGTCATCATCCTCACACACATCCAGCTCTCCTGCAGAGAGCTGATTGGGTGGGTCTATACCCAGCTGACATGCTCCACTGTCTCTGGGGGGCGGGACTTCCTCCACCACAGGGAGCCCAACTTCGTCTGGCCCGTGGGCATCCCAGTAATCTTCACTGCTGGAGGAGTGGGCCTTTCCTGTGCCCTCTGTGAGCATGATAGTACCTGTGCTGGAGACCTGTGTCTGCTCAGTGTGCATGTAATCCTGGCTAATGGGGCTGAATGAGCAGCCTCTGCCATCACCCACTGAGTGGGCCCTCGCTGGTTTCAATCCCTTGGTTTGTGCTTCACGGTGCCCTGAAAACCACTCCATGTATTCAGGATCTGAGTCTTCAGAAGCACGAGAAAAATCTGCACTGGCTGAAAGACTATGAACAGCCTTGTGGACCTCAGGTGCTTTGCACTTTGCTACCTGGCTTGAAAGGCCCCAGGCTGAAGAACCCCCCAGTTGGAACGAGTATGATTTTCCCAGAGTTTGTGCAGCTTGTTCTCTGTATTCATCATCATTAAGATTGACTTCTCCTTCAAATTCTTCTGCCGTGACCTGTTCAGTTGATTCAGCTGAATATGTGAAATCCTGAAGAGTTTCATAATCAGGTTTAACACTGGGAGACAAATCTGCCAAAGATGAGGAAGAACTGGATTTTGAAGAAAATACAGTATGTGTTACCTTTGACGCAGCATATTTTTCTTTAAGACATTTGGGTGATTTAGGAAACTTCTCGTTAACAGATTCGAGGATTGTCTCTCTATCCTGGTTTTCTTCTCTACAGAGGTCATACGCCCACTGACTGGCTTCAGACAGAGATTCGTTAAGAACAGGAGACATTGGATTTAGATCAGTAGGTGTTCCAATGCCTGGGACAGGCAATAAAGCAGCATCTTCCTTGTATTCCTCAAGTTCTTCACTAAATACATTAACTGTCTTTTCTAATTCAGGTGAGGTTGGAAGAATTTTCTGAAATCCAAACCTATCCTGAGACACATGCTCAGGGGAGTCTTGACTGCTAAAACTTTTTCTCATGAGTTTAGATGTTACTTGGCTGGGTTCAGAGGGTGATTCACTGGATGAAGGTGAGATGGGACTAATATCCATAAGTACATTTTCTACTTGGAGAGGTGATGAAGGATCGGTGTGATTTGAAGCAGAACCACAAGTAACTTCACTGATCTCACAGGAAATGTGACCTGATTCTACCATCAGGGCTGGCTGATCTACTATTGGAGAAGATTTTTCTAAATTAAAGGTTGACTGAATTTCATACACCTGGCTTTGGTCAGCATGACATTCACTGAAGACAGAAGATTCTGTACTCAGGTTAGCGGGATGTTCCTTTCCAAGAAATATTGAAGGACTAGATTGGGAGGGACTTTTCCTAAATTCAGTCAGTTCTGGACTAAATGTAGTAGGTGTTGTTTCTACTCCAGGTGATTTAAAATCAGTAGAAGTTAGGTGAGATTTTGGTGATACTGATGTATTGTCTATGAAAGATGCAGGTGGCTGTTGATCATCTGCATTAGCTTCGATGAGAACATCATGTTGAACTTGACTAGGTTCAATGAGAGGTTTACAGTGATCATCTGATTTTATGTTTAGTTCACCATCTGCTGCTAGGCTATGTGATGCACAGCTCAACAGTCTAGTTGACTGGTCCAAATCATATGACAGACTTCTCAAGCTTACAAGAATTTCACTTGATTTTTGTGGTTCAGATTGTCTTCTTTGTGTTATGCCAGGAGGACTTGGAAATTGCTTATGGGCTGATTGTAGAACATCTGATGTCACAAGCCTACTTTGGGAGGTAAATTCATTAGATGAGAGAGACATGGGACATACATCAATAGGTTTTTTGTCCAGCAAGAGAGGTGACGAACAACTGGACTGAGAATGATTTCCCTTTGGTTTATCCGTATTTGAATTAATTTGAGTTTGCAGATAATTCCATTCAGGTGACCTTTCTTCACAGTCTGATGAATTTGGAGGTGTTCCTGGAGCATCCATAACAGAACCAGATAACTCATGCACATTTTGGTCAGTGTCACTGAGGAGTTTAAGTGAAATCTGACTAGGTTCTGAAGGAGATTCTGTAAAGACTGGTGACACAGGACTCAGATCAAAATCTGGCTTCATGTCAACAGGTGAATAGCTTGACTGTGAATGTGTTTTATTTGGTTCTTTCATCTTTACATTTAATGCTTGTGTCTCAAAAGCAGAAAATGTTTGCTCAAAGTCAGGTGAGCTCTCATCTATTTTTGGTAATACCTGCAAAAAGGGATTTTGCAAATTGTCATCGTCCTCAGACAACAGCTGTTCAAAATCGGGAGGGTTTAAGTTCATTTTTGATGAAGCTAAAGTATCTTCAACACCAAATCCTAAAGAGTCTGGATCATGTAGCTCAGCATCACTGAGTGTTTTTTGCACAATTTGATTGGATACAGGAATGGCTTCAGTTGAAACAGGTATAATTTCCAGTTCAGTGGTGTCACATTCAATTTGTATGGGTGTTGAAGAAACAAACTTGTCTGCTGAGTCAACAAAGTTACAAGACACTTCACTCTGCTCAAGATGGCGCTGCTGTGACACTTGGTGGTTAGGTTTTTCATCAGCAGTCATCTCCTCAACCGGGCTGAGCTCAGGGGTTGACTGAATATCAGGTGCCACATGGCTGGAGTCTGTTAGATCCTCTTTGGCTAACAGAGACACTGAACTCAGATCAACAAATACTCTAATATCCTGGAGGGCTGATGAGGGTTTGTACTGAGTTTCCTCAATTTCTTTTGATTCCAGCGATTCTGGATTAAATCCAGTTTGTGTCTTACATGATATATGTTCAAAATCAGGTGATCTTTGGTTTATTTTTGGTGATACCTGAACAGAGGAATTTTGTAACTTGTCATCATCCTCATTAATTTCCCTCGGGACTTCAGGCATTATCTGAATGTGTTCAGAGGAAGATTCACTCCAGGTTAGAGGTCTTGATCTAGAATCAGAAGTTGTGTCCATACTTGGGCTAGGTAACGGGGGAATACCAGCACTTTCATCAGAGTCATATGTCATTTCACTCAACACAAGAACACTTGATTCTGGTAAAATCACTTGATTTTCAACTGTTGTTTCTGGACAAGGTTGTTCAAACTCAAAGGTTGTAAGATATTGTTCATATACCACATGGCTGGATTCATCATCAGAAACTGATTTGATATTAGTGTTTTCTTTTTCAAACAGGTGATGTGAGAAACATCTGGACTGAGTTTCTACTGAGTCCAGGAGTTCTGCGCCATTTGTAAAAGAAGTTAATCCAGACGATGTCAAATCAGGTGTTTCTTCCGTTACTAGTGTATCTTCAGGAACAGATTCTGCCAGAAACTCAAGCTCTACCTCAGATACAGGTTTACAGGATATTTTCTTTTCATAGCAGGTTTCCCCAAAATGTGATGACTCTTCTTGAAAGTCTCCAGAGGTTATCCATGCTCCTGAGCAGGCCTCAGTATTCTCAGAAGCTAGTTCAGATGAGCCTTGGTTAATTTGAGTAGTTCCCCCAATGAGATTCACACTGGGCTCAGGTACAGAAGACATTATTCTCCGATCTACAGGCGCATACTCCGAAGCATTATCGTTCATTTCAGATTCTTCATTATGATCAAATGAGGTCAGGCTACTTCCCGATAAAACAAACTGCCTCTCGGTTGTTTTGCTTACTCCTGGCGAACCCTGACAAACCTGTGCTGGTGTTTTAGCAAAATCAGAGTCTTCACCCAGCCTATTAAGAGAGTCCTTTGATTCACTGGAAATAAGTGTCTTTTCCATGAACAACTCTGACGAAATCTGAATAAAAAATGATGGACATGGAATGAACATAATGAGAATGACACAAAATACAATCCAGCAACATTTGTGAGTATTTAACATAAGACGGCCAGCCACACACCTGGGACATTTATCCTTCACATTAAATTGTTTCCCCCCTCCGCATCCCTGCTGCTGAGTGCTGAGGACTTACCTGCTCTGGGGTGCTTCTGCCTTCAGTTTCCGAAGTCCCATTTTCTTCAAATGTCAGTGGAACTCCACCCATTACACCCATAACCCTGAAACAAATGCTGCCGACACTCTAATTGTTGTCAAAAACCTTCACCTACTACAGAAATAAGCTATTAAGTTCATTGGTATGGCTGAATGGTAATGGCGACAGTATGTATTTCTGAATCTGGATGCTTAAACCGGGTATAATCAGAGTTTAGTAATTGAGGTCCAGAGAATAATAGTCCAGACCAAGATTTTGTTTCAATTAACCAGTTGAAATTACTCTCTGGACCTGAATTATTCAACTCTGGGTATAATTAACTTCTTTACTCTGTGTCTATGGGCTTTAATATTATGTTTTATTTTCCACATTTTTGTTAATATTGACTTTTTGATTCACCAAGTTATCACCTGAATAATGGACTTAATAATTATTTGACAAACTAAACGTTGCCTGTATAGCTGATGGGCAGGTTAGACTAACATACCTTGTCATCTGTTGATCCTGTTGATGGGTTTGCCGCTGGGTGTGTCTCAGAGCATCTGTACAGTGTGTGTCCAGCAGAGAGGAGACTGACAGGTCTTCTTCTGAGACGGAAGGGGGGGGTTTGGGCGTGGTTTCAGTCCTTCGTATCAGTCTAGGACTGTCCAAGTCTAAA
>JAABNY020000050.1:9504883-9532627 GCA_015164015.2 Brevimyrus niger
GGTTTTGACTGTCATTCAAAATTGTGTCTCCAGTGTCATTAGTAGACTGCCAAGATTCAGAGGGCTTATGTCCTGGTTGAACATCTTCTTCCTCTAGAGAGAGGGCATGGTTTTGACTGTCATTCAAAATGGTGTCTCTAGTGTCAATGGAGGGCTGCCAAGATTCAGAGGGTTTATGTCCTGGTTGAACATCTTCGTCCTCTAGAGAGAGGACATGGTTTCTCTGCCTAAAGTGAACCGCTTTGATAGCAGACTCACCACTGATCTTTATTGGTTCCTCAGAGGAAAAGCAATTAATCTCTACCATTTGGTCTTTTGACTCAGTGGTTTCAAAAACTTGATGACTGGACTTTCTGTCCAAATAATCCTGACTCTCACAGCTGAATTCTGGAGTTTCTTCCAAGACCTTGTGCACAAAGCCATCCTCAGTATCTGTGTGCAAACTATAGTCATGTAACTTCATGCTCTTGTCTGGAGGGCTGCAATCTAGAGCTCTGCTCTGCATATTGACTGTAGTATCAAGGTTGTTTTCTTCTGGAGTGCAATCTCGGACAGTCTTGACAGTCAGATTAAGTTTCTCAGAGTCCCCAGAATTTGTTTTACAGACTGAAATATCTTCATTATTGTCACCTGAGGACACTGCATTTTCCTCCAGTTCCACATTGAAGCTTTCACTAAAATCCACAGAGTGCATAGATACTTGGTCAATCTGCACTTTGTCTGTAACACTGGAATCTCTTATCTCACTATGAAGAGCCACTGATGTTTTTATTTCTTCTTTGGATTGGGAGCCACAGACGATTTCATTAAATGGCAGGGTTTCTTTTGTTGGGATTTTGTGTTGAAAGAAGCCAGATTTAGTGTTTGACTCTATCTGTCCTGACTGAAAGACCTTCATCAATTCTCGCACAGACATCGCCTCTTCTGGCTTGTCTGATACAGAACTCTGAGACGTGGAGGAGGCTTCCATTAAATTAGATACTTTCTTAGTAATACTAGTGGAGGATTTACTCTCGGAATATACTCTTCCTTGGAATGTTGGTATCCTTCTTTGGTTTTCCTCCTCCTCCACTTTCTTTTGCAGTGCTTGTACTTTGTCTTTGATGGAACCAATGGGGGTCTCCACGACTGCTGGGGAGTCCGGGCCCCGGCCCAGGACGTCGTCATCAAGCAGCTCGTCTGAGCTATCCCTGAGAAGAATGGCCCCAAAACTGGTTCCCTGTTCCGGTTCGGCATGCTTCCTCTCCCTCAGTTTCCTCCTAGCTGGCTTTTTGATTTCAGGTGGGGAGACCTTACTCAAAATCACTTGTGTGAATTCTTCCTTGACTATGTCCTCCTGGAGGGGTATCACAACCACCCCAGACAGGTACGTGTTAAGATCCTCTCTGAGGATGTCGATGATGCCTGAGACATCTTTTGTTGTTTTTGCTTTTGAGTATCCCCTGCTGATTCGAATTTCCTGAAACGGAGTTTCCTCAACATTTTTCTCCACCTTTTCTATATCCTGACTCTCTCTTTCTTCCACAGTATTCAGTGTTGTTTCTGTCACTGTGTCCATCATTGATGCCCTGCTTTTCTGCATCTCACCAACCTGGTCTAAGCCTTCTCTGACATGCCCCACTATTTCTAAACGTTTTCCTGGCTCCCCCTCTGTTTCTCTATCATCCCCCACTCCTGTAAATATCGATTTTCCTGTGAAGTCCACTGTGAGAAAAGCAGGCAACTTAATGATGTCCTGCTTCAACTCTGACATGTCTGACAGGTCTGGGCTGGCCAGAGCGGCAGAGTGGGACAGAACTTGCGATTTCAGGAACGACGTCTCTGTAGACTCTGAGTCTTGATCATCTTCAATTCCAGTCAAAAGAAATATAAATGGAAATGAATAAAAAACAAAAGAGATGAAAAAAGACAATCACAATGAAGAGAGTATAACCTTGCGCTGAATGAACAGTCAGCACAAAATGGAATTCTGTCAGCAGGATGGTGCCATCAGCAGAAGCACAGAAACTGCGATTACAAATACAGGACATTTACAAATACAATGAGCAGGTGGTTCTAGCATACATGCACCGGCTATCCATACACATAACAAGTATACACATACGCATAACAGATATACACGTGAACAAAGAAGATATAGGGAAATTAAGAAACTGTTGCAAACTGCGTCAGTGAACAATGACAATGGAAAGCTAATGTTCACACTTGACACAGAATGTTTTCAAATGAAATAATGAGGACACAAAACAAATTATTCAAGGCCATAGATTAAAAAAGCAGATGGGCCTGGTTGGATTGTGGCTTCTATTCAAAACACTATTTCGATCATCCAAGAAGAATGTGGTGATGTTCATAGACTAGATGGATTTATAGGAAGAATGTCAGTAACAAAGAGTTTTAGAAAGAATTAATATAGTCCTGGAATTCCTCGGGGAGTCTCCAGGTTAGCTACAACCCTGCACTGAATAAGCAGTTATAGAAAAAGATGGACAGATGTAAATCATAAAAAAAATACCATTTCCACTATATTTTGTCATCATGGATGCAAAGCCATAGCACCAAAATGTGTTTATGGTTGTACAAAGTGCAGTTTGTTTTGATATCAAATTACATAATGTAGACCATTCTGTTTAACTGGATAGCCCACATTGCAATTTACTGTTCATTTTAAGAAAAGGACCCAAGACTTGGTGCTATGTTCATGTAATTGAAATGGAAAAGTGAGTTATGAACAGTGTGCTATCAG
Source organism: Brevimyrus niger (assembly GCA_015164015.2). Lineage (NCBI taxonomy): Eukaryota > Metazoa > Chordata > Actinopteri > Osteoglossiformes > Mormyridae > Brevimyrus > Brevimyrus niger. The sequence continues at coordinate 9,507,630 of JAABNY020000050.1, forward strand.
CTTCAGCGAAATTTTGAGGTGATGGCAAAACTTTGGTTTGAACACAAACCTTAAATAGCACTTAAATGCATTTGGAAAAGCATGATACCCTTAGCAAAGCTAGAGCTAATGCCATATAATGCATATAACAAGTTTAAGGTTCTTACAGTACTAGTGAACATGATTATACACAGAATCTGCTGTCAAGCTGAAGGCATATCTGAAAGATTCAGTATATAAGTAAAGCAGTCACCAGAAGCACAAGTTTTCAAAGATAACATTCCATTTTCATTTAAATAATCATAAAAGCAAAACTTACATTTGTCATGGGTCTGATCAGTCTATAAGAGAGGAATAGAAAAACTATTATCATTCATCATAATAGTAATTTAGATGGCACACACACACACACACACACACACACACACACACACACACACACACACACATTACTCTGTCCCATTCAGTTGTGAGCTCAATGATGTTATCCTCTGGGTGGGACTTCTGGCACTGCGCTCCCATTCTCTGCCATGCCATAAAGACAGGTTATTGTCTTTAGATACAGACACATTGAAGCTGTTTACCTGTTCATCTGTCTCTGGGTCCGAATCAGAATCCTTTTTCAGGAAGAGAGAAAACAAAAACAAGTAGCGTAAGGCAACTAAGCTAACAGTATCAGGTCAACAAATAAATACAATTTTAATTAACATACTTTATTGTAAATGTTATAAGAACACAATAGTAGATTTACTTTTTACATTCCAAAATATTTCTAAGATTTATTATAAATTACGGATGACTTTGGTAATATTCACCACATTTTTGCCTCAAGTGTTACACCTGTGTATATCGAGTTGGGGTTAGTAGCCCATTTAGTTAGGGTTAGGGGTTAGTGGTCCTTATGATTAGGATTAGAGGTTACTAGACTTTAAAGTTAGGGCTGGGGTTTTGTAGCCCCTGTTGTTAGGGATAGATGATAGAAGATTTTATGGTTAGGGTAAGAGGTTAGTAGTCCTTATGGTAAGGGTTAGAGGTTACTAGAATTTATGGTTAGGGTTAGAGATTAGTAGTGCTTATGCTTATGGTTAAAGGATAGTAGATTTTATGGTTAGGGTTAGAGGTTACTAGACTTTATGATTAGGGTTAGAGATTAGTAGTGCTTATGGTTAGAGGATAGTAAACTTTATGGTTAGGGTTAGAGGTTAGTAGTCCTTATGGTTAGGGTTAGAGGTTACTAGACTTTTTGGTTAGGGCTAGGGGTCGCCCTTGTAGCCCTTGTGGTTAGGGATAGAGGATAGTAGATTTTATTACGAGGCTTCTGATGAGCCACACCTGTTCCTGGTGTTTACCTGAGAACAGGTGTGGCTCATCAAAAGCCGGGTATGATAAAAAACCTACTGGACGGTAGCTCTCTAGGAGCAGAGTTGAAGACCCCTGGGTTAGAGGTTGGTAGTCCTTATGGTTAGGGTTAGAGGTTAGTACGTGTTATGGTTACAGTTAAAGTGTAGTAGATCTTATGGTTAGGCATAGGGGTTAGTAGCCCTTAGCAGGAGGTCTCACCTTGCTGTAGGCTGGCAGAGTGATGTTCAGGTTGCAGATGGCGCTCATGTTCAGGCTTCTGTATGATCGTGGCTCCTTGGTGAATGAGAGGCGGCCGCATGGCTCTTGTGTGCTGTCCCGCACCTGCAGAGAGGCTCCATTATCAGCGACAGGCAGGTCACAGGAGCGATTTTGTTTCGAGCCGAAAAAGACATGAAAGAGAATTATAAAGGAAGCCTGATCCTTTTTAGGCTTCACCATTTGATTTTCCCTGATACGGGAATGACCTCTGCATTACTCCACCCCTGGGGGCAAGACATGGCAGACGGACATTTTACAAATAGAGGTTCCATTTTAATTTAACGCACTTTCGAGGGCAAGTCCATGCTAAAGATCTGTCTGTATTTGACTGGAGTAAATGTGAAACTTCATAATGCACAAAACACAAAATTCCCCAACGTGCTTCATGTTTGGAAGTTAATATGATGTCATTAATACATTAAGAGTTCTTGGTAGGTTGTACCTTAATGAGTAGAGCCAGGCGGTTCTCCTTAAATGCAAAGAAGCTGAAAATGTGATGCTGGCCCGTCTTTGTTAGTGGAACCAGGTTGCCAAAACAGTCTGCATAAATGGGCTTTCCCTCTAGCACCTGCAGCAAACAAAGTCTGTCAGTGAGCCTGTAGGGGTGGGGTCCATTTTTCAGGCTCTCTGGCTCCTTCTCACCTCCACATCTCGGCTACGTGCCACCTCAGTGAAGTTCTCCTGCTGCTCCAGGGTCTTGTCCATCTTGTCATCGGTCATGCAGAAGCAGCGAAGTCGTGCCTCGATGGGGTTCAGTGTCTTGGCAAAAATAACAAACTTCGCCATGTAGGGAACACAGATCACATCTCGGTACACCTGTGTGCAGAAGTTAACGGATTCCTGCACCTGTCGGCAGTCAATCAGCCAGAACCTATGGAGACACATTATACAAATACTATGTCAATGGATCAAATTATCTGTTAATAGATCGGGCAGATATTTTGAAAAACATCAAGCACTCAAGGGCCCATAGATAAAAATCGTCTATCGTTCAGCACTTGATCGGCGATGCAATGAATCTTGTGAAGCAGCTGGATTTTATGATCGCAGCATTACCTTGCTGACACGTTTGTTGTGAAGGACACGCACTCGTTGGTGAACGAGAGTGGCGTGCTTCCCGTGATGTCCTCCCATTGTGCAGGAGTGGTGCCGCCTGACAGATTATAGCAGGCACACAAATGAGTTAGCAGTAACAATTAGCCTCTGCTACACTAAAACTTAAACCACAGATACAAGATTCTGCTCCCCAGAGAGCCACGACGCGCTGTTTGTCAGCAACATGTCGTGGCAAGAAATGCAGATGCTGTACCGGTGATGCTACACAGCAGCCGCAGTGTGAGCAGGTCGGCCCCATATCCGCCGGCTCCGTCGTTAGCAGAAGCCTTAGGCACAGGGATGGTCATAGTAATGGGCTTGTGGAACTTCCTCCTCCGTGGCTCCATGGTGACGATAGGGCTGAATCTTGCTTTATTACCCAGAATCCTCTTCACAAGGTCAGGGGGAATGATCTGGGCCTGGGAAACAAAGGACAGACAGCTGTACCTGAGAGAAACATGGTAAACCAGACAGTATAAGTAATGTGACAAAAGTTTTCTTAATCAAAATGAGGTTTGCTTTGTTTATAGTACTGCTAATATTAGCGACCATTTGGAGCATGGCTGTACCTGCAGGCCAACCCGGATCCTTTTGGTGAGTGCGCCCTCTGGGAACACAGCTTGGACCTCAGGGTTCACGCTGCTTCTCAGAACCCCGCCCTCTGGCCCCATCAGGTGGCTGTCCTGCTTGATCCGGGACACAACCGCAAAGTACTGTGGGAAGTCTCTCGTGATGATTCGGCAGATGCGCCGCCGCTCCAGCTCCTCTGGGGGGTCCAGCTCTGCAGGTTGACATTTGAAGCTGTGAAGGACACACTGGCCACCTTCAGTGAGGCAGTTGCAAGCCCACTGCTCGTGTGCACAGCCTCACCCTCATCCATGCCGTTGAGGATCTGGTTGAGCTCTTCTTCAGTGTGTTCACAGTGATGCTCCCTCCAGTTCTCCCCCGTTTCACTGCGTAGAGTCACCAGCTCCCTCTCTACCCCTCGCAATGCGGCAAAGTGTGGGATCTCCAGCACCACTGGTCTGCCATGACAGCCGTGTTAGCGTCCCAGTGTTAGCGCCCCACAGTGTTAGCCCCACAGTGTTAGTACCATGGTGTTAGCACCACGGTGTTAGCGCCCAAGGTCAACTGCATGCAATCATGTGACAGAGCACAATGTCTGCCATTTACAAGTTCTGGAAATCTTCTTACGATACCTTTGTGGGATTTTTTCAGGAACACTATTTGAACAGTCGAAAACAGACACAAACATATGTAATGTAATGCTGAACAAAGACACACTGATAAAGAGAGAAGCACTAACAGAGTGACACAGAGACCTGTGCCGTTCAGGTAAAGGGGAACATGGGATCACCAGTATGAGCTGGTGAGCTTCCTACCCAAGAAATTTGGTCCCCGGAGGCCCCAGTTGTAGGATTCGACTGACCAAGCTCTCTCCTTCGTTAAGAGGAGGGGGAGCAGCTGGAAGATGCAGCTTCCTGAGGGGAGAGAGGAGAACCAGGAGCCCAGGGCTACATGTCAATTTACTGCAGTGGGAGGAACGACAGTGTAGGCTGCTTAGTGACTATCCTGCACTGGAGAGGCCTGAAACTGGCAGAAAATCAAAGTAATCTTCACCTAGGGCTGTTCAGAATCATGATTTTTCTCTTTTTGGTTAATACTGAGATCACGATTATTTAACACGATTATTCACTGATTTCATGCATTTATTGAACTTTTTTTAAAAACTTGCTGTTTTGTAACCATTACCCTAATAAATGAGAGCAAACAACACAAAGCAGAGCAGACAGGTGGCCCTCGCAGGCCTTGCTGCCGCCGCCGTACCCAAGAAACTGTGTCCCAGTGGGTCCCACCTCCACCAGCCGGTTAGCCAGCGCCTCACCCTCCACCAGGGGGGGCATGCACGCCAGGCGTTGCCTCTTCACCAGGCGGCAGGTGACGCGCGTGGGCGCGGAGCACTTCCGTGGGGGGACGATGATGCGCAGACCATGGTGTCGGCACCCCCGCATGGCCCCCCCGCGTGCATCCACCATGAAACTGACCAAGAAGCTATGCAGAAACGTACAGGGAGTTCAGGAAAGGCTGAGAATACAGGCGGACCGGGCTGCTTAGGACAGAGAGCCAGAGGAGGAGGAGGGAGGATCTTTACCTGCTGTTGTCAAGTTCATGAAATGGAGAGATGTGGCTGGGAAGAGAGCAGACAGTGATCATTAGAGAAGGAGAGTGCAGGGAGCATGATGGAGAATGAGTGCTGGAAATGGCAAAGTGTGGTGTGAGAGAATAGGTGTGTCTAAGTTTGGGAGCATGTAGGACCTGAGTATGTGTGTGTGTGTGTGTGTGTGTGTGTGTGTGTGTGTGTGTGTGTGTGTGTGTGTGTGTGTGTGTGTGTGAGTGGGTATGGGGAATCTTTCAGATATGCCCCCTACCTTATGGGGACACAATATGATGAGTGTCCCGATAAGGGAAAACTCAATATAATAAAAATCGGTGACTGCAATGAAAAAATCGAAAAAGCAAAACGCTCTTATATTTTCCTTGGTTACTCATGGTTATGGTTAGGGCTGGGTAGGGGTTAAGGGTGTCATAATTGGCGTTAGCATTTTTCTCATAGAAATGAATGAGCGCTCCCCGTAAAAATATGTTTACCCGACTCCCACCTCCTGGGACAGGGGTTCGAATCCCACCAGCATGTGCGGTTTGCCTGCTCTTCTCTTGTCCTGCGCAGTTCATCCCGCAGTTCAGTGACTTATGACTTGGGCCATATGCTGTGTGCAAGTATGTGCCCTGCGTTGGACTGGCAGGCTGCTCGGGTTCTACCCCAGCTTTGCACTCTGTGCTGCCTGAGATTCAGGCCCCCCAGGTGATTCAGGGAGAGGAGTTTTAATTAGATTTTTGTTGGGGGAGTTTTAGGAGCTATGTCCTCACAAAGACAGTAATACAGGCATGTGTGTCTGTGATTTGTGATCGTAACCCTGTGCAAGTCTCCTGTCAAGTTTTGGTTTTTTTGCACTTGTGACAAATTGATATCAAAATCTGAACAACAATGAAAAAGTAACATTGTGTGGGTATTTCCAGAAACAATTTAATTTCATGTCACTTCATGAACTTCTGAAATTCTGATTTGTGTGGTTTGGAATTATGATAATTATTTATGTTATTTCATAGCCGTGTGGATGTCTGTATATGTCATTATACTCACCCAGGCTGCAATGCACCAGAAGAAAGGGCCACATTGTCCAGGTTTTCAATGCCCCAGCTCAAGCGGTATGAATCTTTCTGATTCTCAAAAGAAATAGCCACCTAGTGGCCAAAGATGGCATTCACACCCCTTGACATCACTTGAGCATAAGATAACGTTCATCCATCAGGCGACACAAAGTCTAACATCATTAGTAAATAGGTGACTCACCTTTTGACTGCTGATGATGTCCTCCATCAGTGCTCCACCTTTCAGATTACGTTGCTGTTGTCTGGAAGTGAGCTGAGACCTGTTGGAACTGATTAACAAAACACTGGTCGTTACTCAGGTGACAGAGGAAAACAGAGATAAAAGAGGAGGAGTATCAGGGATTTTGGCAAGGGAGGTGAATGTCATCTCCAGGGGTTATAGGGTTAGGGTTATGGATGGGATCTCTAGGTGTTATAGAAATATCACCCAATTACAGCAGCTCAGAATATCACTTAGAAAACTACGTAAATAAAAAACAGCTGATATAGGTATGTACTCCAAAGGGAAGTGTGCTATAGGTGCATACTTCAAAAGGGAGTGTGCTATACAGTAGGTGTGTACTCCAAAGGGGAGTGTGCTATAGGTGTGTATTTCAAAGGGGACTGTGCTATAGGTGTGTACTCCAAAGGGGAGTGTGCTAGAGGTGTGTACTCCAAAGGGGAGTGTGCTAGAGGTGTGTACTCCAAAAGGGAGTGTGCTATAGGTGTGTACTCCAAAGGGGAGTGTGCTATAGGTGTGTACTCCGAAGGGGAGTGTGCTATAGGTGTGTACTCCGAAGGGGAGTGTGCTAGAGGTGTGTACTCCAAAGGGGAGTGTGCTATAGGTGTGTACTCCAAAGGGGAATGTGCTAGAGGTGTGTACTCCAAAGGGGAGTGTGCTAGAGGTGTGTACTCCAAAGGGGAGTGTGCTAGAGGTGTGTACTCCAAAGGGGAGTGTGCAGCCTGAGCCTTGATTCCGGATGGACAGATAATCCAACATATAGGAAGCATTCAAATGAGAAAAGCAGCAAACCTCTCCTGTTGGCCTCCTTCTAGGCTGAAGCGAAGGTAGTCTAAGCCCTCCAGGTAGTGTCCGGACAAAGAGTCATCGCCCAGGTCCCTCAGGTCCTCCACTCGCAGGTACTCACCCCCATCCCCCATCATGGTGTCTTCCCCTGGAAAGCATGGAGGAACTCTCATCTTACCATTTAATTAAGAATGACACTAACCTTCATCGTTGTGTCGAGTCTAAGGGAGAGCACATTGCTGAAACTTCATTACCCATGATGCATCATTTACACAGAAAGCAGTGACATGGCAGCATGTGGCGACCCAGGTGACTCACCTTCCTCATCAGACACATCAAGCACTTCAGTCATGGTCTCCGGGACATTCAGCTTGTGTTTCTCTGTAACAGTCTGACGAGGAACATGTGGCATGCGAGCGCAGGAAAGACAAACACAGCACAAGAGAGTAAACCTCTGCTGGGTGCAACCCAATATCCCAAGCAATAGCTGCAGACTGTTCGTTTTAGCTGGCCCTCACCGTGGTTGTGGTGATGACCTCCTCAGTGACCATCTTCAGGGTGTCCACCACAGAAATGTAGCCCAACCGCTTGGCGATGGACAGGGCTGTGTTTCCACTCTATGAAAGTACAAAAACATGGACTGCATATGTGTATCTGTTTATGTTACCTGTGAGTATGTCAGATCATACTCGCTATAGTCATAGCAATGTGTTAGGGTTAGCCAACTATAGCTAGGGTTAGGGATACAAGGTTTTTAGCTTTTTCAGTCATCAAAACCTCTTTCTATGATTACTCAGTGCCCCTATGTAACAGGAAACCACAGGTTAACTCGATTTAATAGCATATTTCAAACTTTCCAATGTTCTATTGTGTAACCCTATGTGCCCAACTTAGGGTTATGGTTATACTCATGGTTATGGTTAGGGAGTATATGTGTACGGGTTCATACTATAGTCATAGCAATGTGTTAGAGTTAGGCTATGGTTATAGTCAGGGTTAGGGTTTGGGAGTGTAAGAGTATGAGGTCATACTCACCACAGTCATGGCATTGGGTTTGGCCCCGTACTCCAAAAGCAGACTAATGATGTGTGTGTTCCCCTGCTGTGCTGCTTGGTGCAGGGGGGTGTATCCATTCTGAAGAAGGATGACAGAAGGAAGATTATTCCTCCAAGCTGATTTGCTGTCCCTGTTGGACTCGCATTCCAGAGTGAAACACTGAAGAAAAGCCTACCTTGGTTTTAACATTCACATTGACACCATGCTGCAGCAGGAAATTCACCATCTTCATATTTCCATAGTGACATGCTACAATCAGGGGTGTGTAGCCCATCTAGTGAACAGAGAACAAGAGGGAGACTGTCAAATTAAAACAAAATTCTGAATTTTCTTGTTTTACAGAACGCAGTTCTACAAAAACGATACCTTAGTTTGCTGCTCGATGTTTGCTCCGTTTTTCGTCAGTATCTCGGCTACACTGACCTTGTCCTCCTGGGCAGCTAAATGCAGGGGGGTCAAGCCATTCTGTGAAAGCAGGACGGACGGATCACGGCTTATCAGTAACCGCAGCCAGTCGGCCACTAATCTTAGATGATGTGCATGTCAGTACCACTGAGAGTCAAATGGAAATAGTAAGTAAGCAATCGGCGAGCAGTCAGGTGGGGATTCCGAAAGAAGAGATGCTGGGAAGCAGGTCAGACGAGCCGACTGACCCTGGCAGCCGCGTTGACGTGTGCGCTGTTGCGCAGCAGCAGTGTGGCCATGGTGGCGTGGCCCTCCTGGGAGGCCAGGTGCAGCGGGCTGACCCCCTGCTTGCTGACGGAGCTGGTGGAGGCGCCGTGTCGGATCAGAGCCGCTGCAACGTCCATCTGGTTCTTCCGAGCTGCGATGTGCAGCGGGGTGTAGCCGTTCTGGAGGGACGCAAAGAGAGAGACAGACGGATAGACAGACGGACAGACAAATGAAAGACAGGTAGAGACAGGCGAATGTTGGACGGACAGATGCAGAGGGACACAGATGGACAGACAAATGGAAAGTCAACAGATGGGGACAGATGGACAGAGGGATGGATGGATATACAGACAGACAGACAAACAGACAGATGGGTTGCTGGGTCAGAACTTCCCAGAAACTGGACTGCAGTGTAAGCATAATAGCAACACACATCAGTGCAGAGAATGGGCAACACTGTACATGACAGGGCACAAATAATATCCTATTATGCTCTTAATTTATCATGAATCAACTCAGAATTCTATAAACCTTTGTGAACTTTTGAAGGAAAAAAATGATCAATAACACAAACAGTGAAATAATGATCTAATGTTTGTTAATTGTTGATAAACCTAATGCATCTTTTATCTCAAATAGCTACTATATTTGTACTTGAATAGTAACTAAATTACTACTAAGTAACCATATTGTGAGTTACCAGTATTACCAGAAAATGTAATAAATAAGCAAAGTGAGTAAGATATATTTTATTTTAAGAGTATAAAGGATGTAAATTTTGAGTACCAGGTAAGTACTAAAACACTCATTTGAGGACAGTGTGTACCATAGGTGCAGGGTGTAAGCAAGATGTGGGTACAATGTAGGGCTGCCACTAACGACTATTTTTCTATAGATTAATTTATAATCTATTAATCCTACCGATTGGTCGATTAATGTCAACGATTAATTTTCCTAAAGAAAACCGACTTGACGGCTTAAGTTAATTTTATTTTCATAGCGACAAACTGTATGTGTATGTTTTTTGTAAATATGATCTTCATTTTAATTTCAGTTCACAAATTATTTTCTATTATTTAGTGCCCGTTTTCGTTTCCGTTTAAGTTAATGATAACGACACTGGTTTCAATTTCAACGCATAGGATCGCGCACACTGATACTGTCAATCCACGTAGAATAAACCCAGATTGTAGTCTAAACATTTCCACAAACACTTGTTCAGTAGGAATTCTAATGCAGCAGGCAGACAAATGACAAGGACAAAAGATATTTAAAAATCCATCCATCCATCCATTATCTCCCGCTTATCCGATATTTAAAAATGTCCTTTTGGATTCATGTGGCGCTGAGATATCACTCGCCACATGATTGCACTCAGGTTCTCACCCCTGAGTCGGTTTCAGCTCACTTTATTAGTGCATGCTGCATACCTCCTCCTCCGTAACTACGTAGTGATATTAAACGGAAACTCTCGTTATAATGAGTTGAAGCGTTTTAGAAATCATACAGTTAATTTTATTAAATTAATAAAAGATCTGTTGATGAAAAATATTGATGTCGACGCAACTTCAACGTCATCGACTACGATATTTTTAACGTAAATGAAAGCCTGATGTTGACAACACGGCTATAGTGAAACGTTACATGAACTGTTACGTATGTTATTTATGGAATATGCACATCCCGCGAGCACAAACCCGACCTCTCTTACGTGGCGGACATGGGGATTGTCTTACCTTGGCTGTAGCGTGAGGTGAGGCACCCTTGTCCAATAACAACAGCACCATCTGCTGGTTGTCATAATGGGCAGCAACGTGAAGTGGAGTCAGCCCATTCTGTATGAATGAAGGAACAAGACTTGGACGTGAGCGGGTGCAGATTATCAATTATATTATATTATAAAGGGCTTTGTAGTGAGCTTTTAGAAACCCATTAGTCAGGCTATCAGGGAGTGGGCCAATATCAATAAGTTATAAGTTAATGTAATTGAAGTGGTATCGAAACATAGGCAAATAGATAAAAATCAGATTATGATGCTAGACTTGACTTACATTTTTGCTATGAAATGCATGATACATAAGAAGGCAGCCGCACTTACATTTCCGGTAGCGTCAGGAGACGCTCGCTTCTGCAGCAGAAGTTTTGCCACCTCCAGGCTTCCATACTTCGCAGCAACATGCAGGGGGGTAAATCCTTTCTGTGGGGCAAGTGAAAAGTAGAATTAGCACTTACAAATTACGCTCACATTCATCTCCTTAAGTTAATGGCATATTTTTTAACTCCACATTCTTAACTTCTTGACCTCTTACTCCGAAGTCATAGTCTATAGATCGCAAATAGAAAATATTATACCTTTGTCCAGCAGGGGGAGCTGTCTCACACATTTTCTCTTTTTCAGTGCTATGGCTGTGATGCCCACCTTGGAGAACAGGGAGTGTGAGGCACCTGCCTCCAGCAAAACAGTGGCTGCCTCCAGCTGGTTCTCACGGGCGGAGATGTGCAGGGGGGTGTAGCCGCTGGCTGTGGAGGCATCTGGGTGAGCCATGTGCTGGAGTAGCAGCTGGACAATATCAGTCTTCCCCAGGCGGGCTGCGATGTGAAGAGGGGTCTGGTCCTCCTGCCAGAAAAGGGGCAGTATTGATTCATAAATGCAAACGCGCGCGCGGAATGTCATGCATAAGTACACGTGTGCAGTGTGAAGGGTCTCACCCGAGCTATGGCATCCACCTGAGCACCATTCCTCAGCAGACAGCGCACCACCTCCAGCTGCCCTGCACGAGCGGCCATGTGCAGCGCCGTCTCCCCACGCTGCGGAAACACGCGAGCGCAGGAATAAAGGCACGCGCGTGCGTGTTCGCAAGGATACAACCTGTAGGGCTTTGCTTGGGCTGAAGGTGACTTACGACGTTGCAGATGTCGGGTGACGCCCCGTTCTGCAGCAGGAGGAGCACGATGCTCAGGTGCCCCATGAAGGCCGCCACGTGGATGGGCGTGAGGCCAGACTGCGAGCGAGAGCAGAAGCTTCAGTGGCTGCATTCGAGGCCCCCGGACGAGGCTCTGACCGGCCATTGTGGACGCCCCTACCTCTGTGATGGCCTGAATGGCTGCACCGTACTTGACCAGCAGCTCCATCACCTTGACCCTGTTCTTCTTGCAGGCGATGTGCAGTGGAGTGAAGCCGTTCTGCTCGGAAACACAGTGAGGCGGTCAGCAGGGAAGCAGACCTCAGAAGGACATTACCACTGTTCCCCCAGTTAAACCCAAACTAAACCAAAACCACTCCACCCAAACCAGAACCAGGAAGGTGGTACCAGGGCACGGGCATTGGGATTAGCCTTCTTGTCCAGGAGTAACTTGGTGACTCGGTAATGGCCACAGTGCGCTGCCACATGCAGCGCTGTCAGGAAGTCCAATGTGACATCATCAACAGGTGCCTGGTGCTGAAGCAGGTGCTTGACACACTCCACGTGGTCACCCTGGGCAGACATGTGTAGTGGGGACAGCCCATTCTGGGGAGCAGAGGTCAAGATGATGGTGGTGCTGAAATAATACACAAGGAACATGCTGGATGTCGGTGAGTGTCTGTATATGTGCGCACAGTGGTACCTTTGTTCTGGCCAGGAGAGGAGCTCCTCTCTCCAGCAGCATCTCTACTGCTGGTGCATGTCCACTTCTGGCTGCACAGTGCAGGGGTGTCAGGCCATCCTGATGTGGGACAGGCAGACAGGGCAGTTAAAGCAGGACACACACAGTGAGGGTAGCAATGAAGCAGAGTGAATGAGCAGGACCACAGGCCATGAGCTGCACACACTGTGCTGTAAGTATGTGCAATCCTAGAATAAGAATAAAGGACAGGTCACACACGAGGCAGCTTCAGGGGGCTGCAGGATGCACTCGCACGGGACAGGTCACACACGAGGCAGCTTCAGGAGGCTGCAGGATGCACTCACACAGGACAGGTCACACACAAGGAAGTTTCGGGAGGCTGCAGGATGCACTCACACGGGACAGGTCACACACGAGGCAGCTTCAGGGGGCTGCAGGATGCACTCACACAGGACAGGTCACACATGAGGCAGCTTCAGGAGGCTGCAGGATGCACTCGCACGGGACAGGTCACACACGAGGCAGCTTCAGGAGGCTGCATGATGCACTCGCACGGGACAGGTCACACACGAGGCAGCTTCAGGAGGCTGCAGGATGCACTCACACGGGACAGGTCACACACGAGGCAGCTTCAGGAGGCTGCAGGATGCACTCACACGAGTCTTGGCATCGATCTGACCCTCCTGGTCCAGCAGTAAGCTGATCATGTTGGTGTTTCCACGCTTGGAGGCCACATGGAGGGGTGTGATCCCATTCTGAGAGGGGGAAATACATTGTTATCTTCCAAAAACACCTCCTCTCCTCCATCAAGATCGAGAGAGGACCAGACTACATACCTTCAGGCCATGCTGAAGCTATGACCTAGTGACTGACTGAGATGCATGTTTACTAGACCATCCAGGCTCACAACCTGAGAATAGGCGCTAACAGCCATTGTAGCTAGACAGACTATTTGCTGGGTTAGACAGTCAGACTCATACCCGTGCAGTAAAGTTCACGGCTGCCCCGCGGTTCAGGAGAAGCGTGGAAACATTCACGTTGCCATAGTGAGCAGCGATGTGCAAAGGAGTGAACCCGCTCTGGAAGAAGAAGAAGCAGTCATGAAAATGTAGGAGCTACACGCCTCAGAAAAGCCACAGTCACCATGATCCACATGCAGCTGCCACAAAAAGGCTAAATATACACGTATTAGGATCATTCAAACAGAATCGTGACTAAATATCATTTAACAGTACCATGCAAACAATAGCCTCACAATCAAAATAATAAATGTTACATCAAAATGAAAAGACATGATAACAATAAAGGGCTTATGGATATATGTATGCAGAATATATGGAAAAGTACAACTATAGAAATGTGCTTCTAGAGACTACATCATACATTAGTAACCATGTTATAGTTTATGGACTTATTTATGCGGAGTAATTCAGTGGAGGCATTGCCTTACCTTTCCGTTCTGACAAAAATGGTCCGATTAAACGTAAAAACATATTTGCAAATTATGAAAAATACGGTAACTACAAAACTATTCAAAATATGAAGGCATTACTGCTGTGTAACATGCGATGAAATGAAGAATTACACTTCGGTGCGACGGCTAGGTTTAAAATACTGTTGAAAAAGGGAAATACTTTCAAGTATCTTTAAGTATAATTAATTATTAAATATCACCTTACAAAATGTATAGCTACTCGTGTATTTATACTACAAAGCTAATGATACTACAGAATACTGATAAAGGCTGTGATTTACTATCATATATAAACTTTTATAGGGATGTAATGGTACCATGTTTCCTGTGGATGCAAGGATTCCAACCAAGGAAGTGACCAAAAAGTATTGATATTAACTGAAAAGAAAGAAACGGAAAGTAACAGAGGAAGGGCTCTAATCTCTAATTACAGGAGCCATGCAAGGGGACGGACCACTTTCCAAACGCTCAGCAAAAACATCAGTGCGACATAGCAGCAGAGGGCGTGATGGGGAGCAGGGCAGAGCGCTGGCGCGGCGGATGTGGGCATGCGTGCAAACACACAGTAACTGGCTGTACCTCCGTCGTCCTGTTCACCATCATCTGGTTCGGCAGCAGGCAGGAATGTAAAGAGACGTGTTAACGACGCAAGCATGTACATGACAATTATGCACGTACATACACACACATGCATACTACATACGCACTAACACACCCATGTACCCTAGACATACGCATGTACATTTATACACACACATTAGCACACCCATGTACCTTACACATTGCGTGTTACCTACAGTATACACACACTACACACACAAACACACATATTTGGTTGGTGGTTTAAATCCCACCTTTGGTCTATGTGGTTTCCCCATGTTGTGCATGATTCCTGTTATATGCCAATGACATGCAGGTATGAGAAGTGTTACCTCTAAGTGGCCTATAGTGTATTGGTGTGTTTGCTTGTGTGCGAGTGTATAACCAGCAATGGGATGAGGACCCCTGCCTCGTGTCATTCGTGAGCCACTATTCCTGTCCCACAGTGCCTATATTCACGCAGGCCACGCCCACCTTAGACTGCACGTCTGCGTTATGGTCGTTCTGCAACAGCAGGGCCGCAGCCTTGGTGTCATCCTTGCGGGCTGCGATGTGCAGGGCAGGTAGGCGTACTTTGCCTTTGGTGTCTTTCTCCAGCAGTAGCGCCACCACCTGGTCGTGGCCCTGCTGCAGCGCGATGGCCAAGGGGGTGAAGCCATCCTAGATGAGGGCGCAGACGATGGTTCAGCTCAATGCCCGGGCTCTCCTCACAGCCGCTGGTCACGTGACTCACCGCTGGTCACATGACTCACCGCTGGTCACACGACTCACCTGAGTGGCAATGCTCTGGTTCCCGTCGTTCTCCAGCAGGTAACGCACCACGTCAAGGTGGTTTTCCTGAGACGCCATGTACAGTGGTGTGAAGCCATTCTGAGAGAATGGGAGAGTTAAGGAAAGGCAGCCAAGAACCACAGCTAACAAGGACAGCGTTCAGACTATGGGCTCCAACCTGGGACTGGGCATTCACACTAGCGCCTCTCTTCACCAGCAACTTCGCCACTTCCTGCTGTCCAGCCAGCGAGGCAATGTGGAGAGCAGTGTTCCCTTTCTGAGCCAAACACAGAAAAAAAAAGCATTTTTATCATTTAGGTGTGTTTGCATGTTTTAGGTGCCACCTAAATCTCCACTGTCCCAATCTCCACCCACATTGCCCCCACCTTAGTGGCTGAATCCACAAATGCCCCTCTGTGCAGCAGCTCCTCCACCAGCTCCAGGTGGCCCTCTTTAGCTGCCAGATGCAGAGCATTGAGTCCATTCTGTAAGCATAATGGGGGGGAAAAAACACTGGAGTCACCCTTGGTAGATAAACCATTAGCATTGTTAAATATTCTAATTGCTCCATAATTCAAGCTTTTATCCTTTCCCCTGGCATTTATTTTGAAAACTTCTTGTTAGTCCTACCATTCAACATGATATTGTCGTATATCAACGTGGATCATCAACATGGAGCATAAACACGCACCTGGTTACAAGTGTGACACCGTAACCTGGATGCAGGTACTATAGCCATGCCTTCCTTCTGGTCTGACATGGTCATTTGGCTGCAGGTTTTATCACCACAACTTCCATCTGGTGTCACACGGTTACCTGGTTACAGGTATTTATATCCATAGCTTCCTTCATGTGTGATATGGTTACCTGGTTACAGGTGTTTATAGCCATTCCTTTCAACTGTATCCACACAGTTACCTGGTTACAGGTGTTTATTGGCATCCCTTCCTTCATGTGTAATATGGTTGCCTGGTTACAGGTGTCTATAGCCATTTCTTCTGACTGTTGTCACATAGTTACCTGGTTACAGGGGTTTATAGCCATTCATTCCAACTGTATCCACACAGTTACCTGGTAACAGGTGTTTATAGTCATCCCTTTCTTCATGTGTAATATGGTTGCCTGGTTACAGGTGTCTACAGCCATTTCTTCTGACTGTTGTCACATAGTTACCTGGTTACAGGTGTTTATATCCACACCATCCTTCAGGTATTCTAACACCTTGTCCAGATTTCCTGCACGGGCAGCTCGCAGGAAGCTTGTGTTGCTGTCAGACTGTGGGACAGAGTAGGACAGGTGGACATTAGTGTAACAGCATCATTATGGCAGCAGCTGAGTGGTGATGGTAAGGGTTAGGGTTGATGCAGCAGTGTTCGGGGCATAAAGAAACAGATATTTAATTAGTAGCTTTCCCTAAGTGGT
The DNA here is from genome assembly GCA_015164015.2 of Brevimyrus niger. Classification (NCBI taxonomy): domain Eukaryota; kingdom Metazoa; phylum Chordata; class Actinopteri; order Osteoglossiformes; family Mormyridae; genus Brevimyrus; species Brevimyrus niger. The sequence continues at coordinate 9,524,162 of JAABNY020000050.1, forward strand.
TGCCCCAAACTACATGACATAAGTTCAAGCAACAGTGTTGCTTATACTGTACGTATAAAACACATGAGGGTCATGCTGATCTGTCTGTGAGGCAAAAAAAAGCCCATGTTGAGATTGTGTCCATCGTTCTGCAAGGCACAAGGTTCATTACAGCCTGTGTTAAGATTGTGTCCATTGGTCTGTGAGGCACATGGTTAATTGCAGCCTGTGATGAAATTGTGCCTATTGGTCTGTGAGGCACAATGTTTATTGTAGCCTGTGATTAAATTGTGCCTATCGGCCTGTAAGGCACAGTGTTCATTGCAGCCTGTGATGAAATTGTGCCTATCGGTCTGTGAGGTACACACATCCTAGCCTGTATTAAGGTTTTGTATGTATCACTAATGGCCCATAATGGATTCCTGGAAAATGGTCTTAAACTCATTAGAATGTCTGAGAACAATACATTATTAATGACAGCAGCTTGGAGTGTGTGCAGCTCAAAAAGAGCCGGCTAATGCACTGTATAAATGAATGCATTAGTGCCGTGATCATTTTTGGAGAAGGACAAAAAGCCTTTAATGCAGGTGTGATGATGTGGAATGCAGTGCATGAAGTGCCTTCTACCATGCAGCCGTCCTATTTTGAGACAGTCATCAGAGGGCAGCAGCTAAGAGATTCACAGGCACCGTACCAAGTCATGTTGACACAGATAACAGAAAACATCAAAACTTAAGAATGATTAAACCTGCCCATGGTCATCATCACATAGTATCATATATGATATAGACAGAATAGTCTGAGCAAACCAGCTATCCAGTGAGCACTGAAATCACATGAGATATTAACCCGCCCAACTTAAAAATGTCATTAGTTTGGTACCAATTACATGGGAACAGTGTATTGTACTATATATACCAACCCCTCAAAGGAGAACCCAGTGACAGTCTCCATGAGCGACACGTGGAGTACTTTCAACCGTCAAAAGCCCCTTAACGTGCCAGCTTGGATGAAGTTTCTGCACGTGTTTTAAAAACCTACTGCGACCAGCTAACAACTGTTCACTGTAATTTTTAATGGCTCTCTGAGGGAGTCAACTATCCCTGTCACCCCTGCTCCAAAGATAGCCAAAGCAGACTGCCTTAATGATCACAAAAATAAGTGCTTTGAGAGGCACAGTAAGGACACCATACTAGACAGCTTAACTAGGCCCACTACAGTTTGCCTACTGCTGCAACAGGTCTGCTAAAGATGCATAAGAGCATACACTACAGATCGCCATTGCTTTCCACATCACTCCATCTCACCTGTAAAATAAAAGCAGTGACATTCCATCCCAGCGTGTTGCTGAGATCCTAGATTTCAGCCATAGCTCCTCACTCTGCAGCTGGATCACCAACAGACCCCAGCATATGTGCACTGGTGACGATAGGACATCCTCCATCACCAGAAACACTGGCACCCCCCCAGGGTAGTGTGCTGAGCCCCCGGCTCTACAGTTGTGGCCAAAAGTTTCGAGAATGACACAAGTAATGGTTTTCAAGAAGTTTGCTGCTGCAGTGTTTGTAGATCGTTTTGTCAGATGTTTCTATGGTATACTGAAGTATAATTACAAGCATGTCATGAGGCATTAATTGACAATTACATTAAGTTCATGTTTTTTCAAACCCTCTTCAGTTTCCCCCGGCTTGCTGTCAATCAACTTCTGGGCCAAATCCTGACTGATGGCAGCCCATTCTTGCATAATCAATGCTTGGAGTTTGTCAGAATTTATGGGTTTTTGTTTGTCCAACCACCTCCTGAGGATTGACCACACGTTCTCAAAGGAATTAAGGTCTGGGGAGTTTCTTGGCCATGGACCCAAAATGTTGGTGTTTTGTTCCCCGAGCCACTTAGTTATCACTTTTGCCTTATGGCACGGTGCTCCTTCACGCTGGAAAAGGCATCGTTTATCATCAAACTGTTCTTGGATGATTGGAAGAAGTTACTTTCGGAGGATGTTTTGGTACCATTCTTGGCTGAGAAGCAATCCCACACATGGATGGTCTCAGGATGCTTTACTGTTGGCATGAGACAGGAGCCTCACCTTTTCTTCTCCGGATAATCTTTTTTCCAGATGCCCCAAACAATCAGAAAGGGGATTCATCTGAGAAAATGACTTCACCCCAGCCCTCAGCAGCCCAATCCCTGTACCTTTTGGAGAATATCAGTCTGTCCCTGATGTTTTTCTAGGAGAGAAGTGTCTTCTTTGCTGCCCTTCTTGACACCAGACCATCCTACAAAAGGTTTGGCCTCACTGTTTGTGCAAATACACTCACACCTGTCTGCTGCCATTCCTGAACAAGCTCTGCACTGGTGGTGCCCCGATCCTGCAGCTGAATCAAATTTAGGAGGCAGTCCTGGTGTTGCTGGACTTTCTTGGGCGCCCTGAAGACTTTTCCATAACAATTAAACCTCTCTCCTTGAAGTTCTTGATGCTCCGATAAATGGTTGATTTAGGTGCAATCTTACTGTAGCAGCAGTATCCTTGCCTGTGAAACCCTTTTTTGTGCAAAGCAGTGAAGACTGCACTTGTTTCCTTGCAGGCAACCATGGTTCACAGAGGAAGAACAACGATTTCAAGCACCACCCTCCTTTTAAGCATTTAATCTACTATTCTAACCTAATCAGTATGACAGAGTGATCTCCAGACTTGTCCTTGTCAATATTGTCACCTGTTTTAACGAGAGAATCACTGAAATGATGTCAGTAGGTCCTTTTGTGGCAGGGATGAAATACAGTGGAAATTTGTTTTTCTGGGATTAAGTTCATTTTCCTGGTAAAGAGGGACTTCACAATTAATTCCAACTAATCTAATTACACTTCATACCATTCTGGAGTGTATGCAAATTGCCATAATAAAAACTGAGGCAGCAGACTTTGTGAAAATAAATATTTGTATCATTCTCAAAATGTGGCTATGGATGTACTCCTTCTTCACCTATGACTGTGTGACCCAGCACAGCTCCAACTCCATCCTGTAGTTGCTGGCGGCACCAACGTCATGGGGCTGATCAGCAACAGTGATGAGTCAGCCTCATGGGAGGTAGTCGGACTCCTGGCAGAATGATGTCAGGACAACAGCCCCACCCTCAATGTTGGCAAACTGAAGCAGCCGATCATGGACTTCTGGAAGGAGGGAACGGTGCATAGTTCCATCTACACTAGAGGGGGTTCTATGGATCAGTTCAGCAGCTTCAAGCTCCCTTGGGTCACCATCGAGGAGAGTCTAAAATAGTCACAAACATAACCTCAACAGCACCACAACAAGACTAGGCCAGGCACAAATACAACCTCAACAATGACACAATATGAAGGAAAGGCACCAATACAACCTCAACAATAACACAATATGAAGGAAAGGCACAAATACAACCTTAACAACACCACAGCAAGGCCAGACCAGGCACAAATACAACCATAACAAGACCACAGTATGAGAAACGACAAGGCCAGGAACAAATACAACCTGAACAAGATCACAATATGAGGGAAAGACCAGACCAGGCACAAATCCAACCTCAACCAGACCACAATATCAAGGAAAGACCAGACCAGGCACAGCCTTAACAAGATCACAGTATGAGGGAAAGAGCAGGCCAAACACAAACAAGGTCACAGTGTGAAGGCAAGACCAGACCACACACAAATACATTAACAAGAGCACAGTATGAGGGAAAGACCAGGCCAAACACAAACAAGGTCACAGTATGAAGGCAAGACCAGACCAGGCACAAATACAACATCAACAAGAGCACAGTGTGAGGGAAACACAAATACAACCTGAAAAGAATTTCAATGTGAGAGCAAAGACCAGGTACATTTGCCTGACTGTACTCTGTACAACAAGTTTTCTCAGCAAGAGAACACTAATATATTGGACTGCATATTCCACTAAATCATCATCATCCATAGTCTGCGTTCTGTGTTCAGCATATCATCCAGGTCGATATGACACTATGTAGGTATTAGATTCATGGCTCTGAATGTTTGGTTGTGTATGATTATGTATGACAACAGTATGTAAAGTCATTTCAGCACTGCAGCTCTGAAGCAAAATGAGGATAGCACTACTCACCCTACTGTTATGAAGGTGTAGCTAATGGATCTATAGCCTGTAGGCCCATTGTGTGCTACAGAAAATAAGATCACAGCTGAATGATGAGGCAGAAAAAGAAATCCAAGCAGAGGGTGGTTTTGTCAAACAATAATGTGCAAATATGTGTGTAACTTTATCGCAGGTCGTATTAAAGCAAAAAACAGCACACTGGAGAAGAGACACCTGGGGAGCCTGTGTACTTAGGACACACGCCCTGGGGTAAGTAAAGAAATACAGCAGCTCCTATCTATAAAGTGCCCTGTGACTGCTGATGGACACTAATGTAATGAAGCAGAGATGCCATTAGCCGTAGCTTCCTCAAAGTCACGTGACGCACTAGAATCCCTGGGGAGTCTCTGATATAAAATATAGAAGACAAAGAAGCTGATGGACAGAGAGAGAGAGAGAGAGAAACACAGAGATTACACTGCAATGTGTATAAAGCGGCCCAGGTACCTGCCTTTTTAAAACAAAAAATTTACACAATGATCAATAAACATTGATCTGGGGAATGTTTTTGGCTGAAGGAGAAGAAAAGAAGGGAGAGAGGCTTTTACAGATCAGACAAAGAGAAAAGTGATCCATTTATTTATAAAAGAACCTTAGCCCAAACAACCAGTGCCTGATAATTACCAACCACAGCTGGACATGCAAACAATTTATTATTTTCTATTAAATAGTGAACAATCCAACTTCTTCATTTTCTGAGGATTTTAAGATTTGTGGAAAAATGTTATTACATGTACTAATACCCAGACCTTCCCCATGTAAGTGCCTTAACTTTCCATAATCTGTTACTTTTAAATGAATGTTTATATACAAGCATGCAGATAATCTGCCCCTTCCTATCTTTCAGTTCAGTGACCAACAGTCTCGGGCCATGCATTGTCTTGCAGGCCAGCCGCAGGAGGTGACCCCAGATGGCGTCTGAGAGACAGCAAACAGCCGGCAAATCCTGAGCAGATCATGAGCGAGCACTACATCAAAGCCGGGGCCAGAAAGCCTCCTTACTGACACAGACGCGTGGTCACGTGATTCCTAACGGCCAATCCAGGTGGTGCAATACAAGCACACAATGACTCTGCAGTATGGAAGAGCAGAGAGGACAGGCAACCTGGTCTAAACAGGCAGCTTCCCAAAACGGGGAGAGCAAATCACATGGGTGAAAGGGGCTCAGCAATCAGGCAACATAAACAGGAAGGGGCGGGGCAGGGGCGGAGCTTCTGGACAGGAAGTGTGAAGGCGTCACCAACTGATTTCTACTAAAACACTTTTCTTTACTTTTTTGATATTTCTTGAACACAATAATGATGTCCATAATGTATTTATATTCAGGCTACTACTGGTAACTACTAAACTCATAGTTGTGTCACCTACATATGTTCACTCAGAATCAATGAAGGGAGGGCGGTGAACGTTTCCTGTTTTTCCAAGACTTGGAAGGTAGGTATCGCACACTTTTCAAACAGTCATAATAACTAAGTGGAAATTATTTCATTAATAATGTTTCATTAAGACCCGGTGTTCTCCGTGTGAAAGCATTCTCTCAGATACAGATTCTCATGGATTTGGTGTGGAAGCGGCGGGAAAGCCTGACAACAGCCTGTCTGCAGTGACGTTAATTACTGAGACGTCACAGCATCATTACGACCCATCAGCCTCCGTCTGCCAGAGCTGCTCACGCCTCACACGTGGAAATACGGAAAAGCTAAGGAGTGTCCACATTCAGGATTCAATGCAGAGTCTCTGTCGAACACTTTTTCATGGTACTGAATACACACCCAAGATCAGTCAAAGGATATATTAGTGTACATTGAACTATCCAGCCAACATACACACACACTCTTACACACAGATGCACACATACTCACACAGCCCACACACAGATACGCATAGACATAGTCACACTCAGAAACACACACACACTCACACGTAAATACACACATACAGTACTCACACAGACACAGTCACACACAGATACACTAACACACACACACACACACACACACACACACACACACACACACACCACTGCTACATAGTGTAACCAATTATCAATTCACTGGCAAAAGGAAAAGCCAGAAAACCACGAAGTACACCACACAAACTCCACAATCATATGAATCTAATACTTCCACCAAAACATAAAGCCATATAGCATTTTAAGACTCCAGCAATTATATATGTACATAAAAAGGCAATATATTTCAAGTTGACAAGCCTGAAAACAGAAACACATCTAGACACACTGAACCACTGAGGCGGCAGACTTTCTTCATACTCCCTAAATTGTTGCGAACATACAGTATCAGCGATGAGCTCGTGCTCCGCTATCTTAATGCCGCGGCTTTCCATGACACAGACAATGCTCGAAAGCATCAGTTTAACTTCCCAGTTAAATGGCCGCTGGCTAGAGAGTCGCACCTGCTTCAAAAGCGCAGCTTATCATTGGTCGTGGGGACATATGCACATGATCGCTCTGATCCTGCGTTTTAACCTCACCACATCCTTGTGTATAAATGTTCACATTTATTATCTTTAATACCTTAAATATGCTGGAACTATTTTGCAAGGGTGACCCACGCGCATGCCCTTGCAGCGCTAATTCAGCTCAACTCCAAACGGGGTTAATTTGTAGAAAATTGGTCCATACAGTAAAATTACAATCAGCGTTACTATTTTAAGAATGAAACAACTGCGTAATTTTAAGAACCCAGCGTTTCGGGGCTCATTTTGATGTCGTATCCAGGGCAACGCCTTAACTACCCTCCCCCGTTAGCGCCCCCTAGGACAGGGAGCCAAAACACTGTTACTTCATCATTACGGATTGAAAACCTGGAAGATGACCAAGCAGCTAAATGTGGCCATGTTGTAGCAGAACTGAGACTAACCTGGCGAATGCGCGGTTGGTTTGGTGGGGACCCCCGCTCAGGGGAAGAGCTGCTGGGGGATGCCATGTTCCCGTCTCGGTCAGCCTCGGTGCAGCACCGCGGCTCTTTAACATTCAGCCCCGATGCCTTCGACAAGCCGATGGATGGTTATTTAACGGTCCAGCAGGAAGCCCCATGCACGGTACGAGTGCAGTTACTCCAGGAAGTCAACAGCCCCGCACAGAGCCAAGCAGAGCTCCGGACACCGCAGTGCTGCTCCGGAGGCTGATGCTGGAGATGATGTGATCGCTCATCTTAGCGGCGAGGGGCGGATAACGCGGCTCACTTCCCCTCCCTCCCTCCCTCCCTCTCTCCCTCCCTCCCTCCCTCCCTCTCTCCCTCCCTCCCTCCTTCTCTGTCTGGCCACAAAGGCTGCAAGGAACGTTCTTCCGTCAGAAAGGGCTGCTGGATATTTTTCACAATCTGAAGGACACAGGCATCCAATTAAGCTTTGGAGTGCTACAAGGGGACGTTTCTTAATCGGGTTTTAATGTATTTCATAAAGGACGAGATATTACATATATGGCCACCTTTTTGCAAATAAATGCAGAATGAGCCAAACTTGTTAATATGCCATATTTATCACCAGGGCATGAGTTGGTCTACATAAGATGACATTTAGGCAAACATGGTGATACTGCCTTTTCACATTAGACAATCCTTTGCAGGACACCTCATAGATCAAACATAACTATACATCTATTTGCAGCTTACACCAAGCAGAATTACACCAATAACATACATTTCCTTCTACACATGCACTCAGGCATCTATAAAATGCATCTATGTACAGTCATACACACAGAACAGCACCTCAGCCTTCTGAGTGACCAGTATGCCGGAAATCGAGTAACACATAATGGACCCGTATCAGACGTTAGTCTGAGAGATGCAGGGCTGCATTAGCTTAGCTGACAGGGCTGATCTAATGGTACTATGGGGACCAGCTAGGAGCAGAGTCAGCAAAGCGCTTAACGGCGTCAGGCTCCAGGGCGACGGCCGGCCGCCGCTCACACTATGGCAGGTAAACAAATGCATTACAATAACGCAATATGTGAAGCACAGAGAGAGACAGGGCTGAACTGGACAGATCCTGTATTTCTGACTCACTCCCATCACAATCTCACTGCAGTCAACACTGGCACTGCACAAACGGCACAACGTAAAAGCAGCTGCATTCAAAACGGAAGATTTTCCGGATTTCCGAAATAAGAGACGCGTTGTATTAAAAATATAGCTTTTATTAAACATCTACCTTTACACTTTAGAAACGATCAGTACCAAACAGAGAACCTTAATTCATGACAAATAAACATGCAGCACCTATTACACAGAGAAGTTAAAAGCTTATTACGACCTCATACCCCCCCCCCCCCCCCCGCCGCCCCCACACCGCCGCCCCCCCAGACGCCCCCCCTC
>JAABNY020000050.1:9552225-9562865 GCA_015164015.2 Brevimyrus niger
TTTCTGAAAAAACTGCAAAATCATTGTTCCTTTTTCCTCAATTGCTGCTTCCATTTTTCAAGGATAGAGATGTCTGTAAGTAACTTGAAATGATTTTAAAGTCCTTTCAGTGTAAAGAGATATGGCCAGCTGCTTTTAAGCTCCTTAATGGATGGCGCTGGATTAGCATTTATGGCTTTACGTTGTAAATAGTATGTTGTTTGCATGAGTATGCTGGGTAAGGTGCTCCCTCTCAGCTAAAAAAAAATTTTTAAAAAGTGATTACTGGAAAGGCTGACATATTTTTACGATTGTTTTTTCTTTTTTGTAAAAGTAGCGGTGCTTACAACTAGCAGAAAAGCTTTATACTTGGTTGTGTTAACAGCATTCTCCAGCGCCAGCCATCACTCGGTCCCGTACCGTCAGGTTTCTCAGTGCGAATATTCCATATACAGCCTACACGCCTACATTAACATTCATTCGAACTATATTTCATCTGGATTCTCGGAGAAAATATGTAGTAAAACCTCGGTTAACACTTACATTAATGTTAATTCAAAATCACTATGTCCAACGGCAGCCATCACTCACTCGCTCCCTGGTGCGTCGTGGCAAATATACAGTAAAACCTAGGTTTTCACTTTATCCAAAGAAAAAACGTGCCGCCTGTTTTCCGTGCTAATACTTTACTGTGAAATAAGCAGTAAACAGTTGTAACCATCTAATGGCCCAGGATGCATTGCGTTTTACAATGTAATACTGTAAAACCATGAAACAATACTTTACTGTACAAATTAACTGTAAAATTTGCAGCAATTTTTACAGTGTAGATAGAAACTGATTTATTGCCTGTTTCTCTTTAGACAAGGTCCCCAGAAGGGCACAGAGACACTGCACATGACAGACATGTATACACTGCACATGTATACATCATATATTTGCAGAGGATGAAATACGTCTAATTAGGAACCTACTTGGTAAATCTTCGTAAGCAAGTCCTAATAAAGATTAGATTGTAATCTTTAGTTACAGTGAAATTCAGGCCCAGGATGGACAATCAGGAGAGCAAGACACTGAACCCCCAATTGCTCCCGGTGATCTGGTTGGCAGCTTGCATGGCAGCCTCCACCACCGGTGTGTGAATGTGTGTGGATGGGTGAATGTGAGGCATAAATTGTAAAGCGCTTTGAGTACTTGGAAGAGTAGAAAAGCGCTATATAAATGCAGTCCGTTTACCATTTACCACAGAGTAGCCAATTGGCAGACTTGAGCCTGGAGTGACCAACTGGGAGACTTGAGAGAATTCCCAAACGGTGACATACTAGCTGTTGGGCCAGTCAGAAACTAAATAATTTAATAAATTTTAAACCAAAGAGAGTATTCAAATTGCCAGTATATATTAATATATTCCTGTTAAATTAGTGTTACGGAGTGAATGTTTTTTTAAGACAAAAGTAAACAGCGAAAGTGTAATGACACGTTTTTCAGTGCATGCATGTGTATATTCGCGTGCATGAATTATAAGTCGCAATGTTGGATAAGGCTGTCACTGTGTGCTGTGCCCTGACAAACCAATGCCCACCTAAAGCTTAAATTTAGAAACATTTGCAAGTACGGTTTCTAACGTTTCACATTATGTCTGGAAGGATCTGTATAAACTCATTGTATACCGTATTCTGCTTGCCACTTTTATTTTAAATATGGCCAATAAAGTTATGTCCAATGACATTTTTGTGGTGTTCTTGACTGTTTTTCTCTCTTAAACACCTAAACAACTATTGTGTTTTGGTAAAGAAAATTGTTTATTACTGATTACATAAAACACATTTTTGTGGCGAAAAAAAAGACAGAATATGAAATATTAAGTTTGTTAACATGCGCAATACACTCAGACATGTGACTCACACAGACCAAAACAACATATTGATGTAACTACATAAAAACCGCCATCTCTCTGTATTTAATGCATTCAAATTGCCTGCCAAGCACTTCCAGGAACTGCTTGAAATGTACACAAACTCTTGCCAACATGACTCTTCCCTCCACGGCTCTGAGTAACGAAGTCATTGTTGCCAACTCTTCAGCAAGGAAAGTCGCTATTGGCTGTCCCAAATGTTGCCAGAAGTCGCTAAATAACGCCATCGTCTTATTTGTATAATGCGCATGTAATTATAATGGACGCTGTAGGAGAGAGGCAAAAAGTGTTTTTCCATATATACGTTTAGAACTACAAATGAACTTTCTACAAATGAACTGTCGATTTTTTATATACATCACCAGCAAAAGTAACCCCAAAGAGTGATACTGGCAGAGTAACTAAGTTTGCTTAAGTGTACGAGTCACAGTAAACTGAACCGTTAACATTTTAACCATAACATTTTTTGCATATGGTCTACATTAATCTAAACGGACCAAAACAGAACTTTTTAAAAAAAAACGTCAATGGCAACGTGAGAAAATTATGTACATCTTCTGTTCTGACTGCAGCTTGGCGCGGACTGGATACTTGTGAGTGCTTTGGGACGGGAGGGGAGCCCACAGCAGCACCCGCTGCCCGGTGAGAAGAGCAAGAACGATGCGTGCTTTCACGTCAGTCTCCAAGACTCCAGTAACACCATAAAAAGTAGCTAGATTTGTCGCTTATTCGAAAACGACTCAGAGGGGTCTAAAAACCCCGCTACATATTGCGACAAAGTCCCTAAGTTGGCAACACTGAACGAAGCAGCTTATTTTAATGCTTAATGATCTGATGGATCTTGATTTGTCCAGCTGACGGAAGCCCCGCCCCCCACGTAAATTATTGGATGTTTCTCCGTGTCATGGAAAACTGAAGTAGAGAACAGGGGAGTATTTGGTTGTCATTTTGAACAACTTGCCACCACTCGTCCATCATTTACAGTCCAAAAGCCTTGGCCATACAAAACTTGCAACACTCATGAGCACTGAAATGCTACATTATTTCTCAGGATTTGTTTTAATTAGCCCTCCTACTATACAGGGGCACCAAAAATCTACCACAGCAACTGACTGAAGTTACTTTTGTGTGACAGAAGGGATTGAGTCTACACTCTTAAAACATTATTTATTCTCATCTTGGACCAAATGGTTATGAAGGCAAATGAATTTGGTGCAGGAGGGCTGCATCATGACCATCACGAAGACTCTTCACATGTGTTTCTTCACCATGTCCTCCAGCTTATTTTTGTCTGCCCCCGAAAATTCACCCACCTACAAGATAAGAAAAAGGTGTAAAGAAATTACCTGTATTTACAGTAACGCATTTAAAAGTACCAACTGTGCGAAAAGACAAATCCAGGCACCCAATGAGATTGTACTTTAACTAAAATAACTGGTCAAATGACATTTTCAGCAAAGAAACCGTTTTTCAACACAAAGGGGTGGGAAACAATTACTGCCCAGATTAACCAAATGGGAACCATACTAGATATTAGGAAATGAGAAAAATGACTTGGTATGAGAGCATCTGCTCTCACCTTCTGTCCATTTTTGTAGAACTGGAATGTCGGCATGCAGCTTACTCCACAGGAGCCGGCCACATCCTGGGGGGGAGAAGCACAAGAGGCAAACCAGCTGTAAACGCCTATAGAAGTCTGCAGCTCTTAGAAACATGAGCTAAAGTGAAAACAGAACCGTCTTCGATATTTGACGTTTTGAAAGAAAATGGGAAGTGTTGAACTATATCCATTCATTATTCAAAACTTTGCAAAAGTTTTGCAGACAAACCTGCAAAGCAAAGGTCATACATGAAAACCTAAGTGTACTGAAGCTACGCCTGAGGGTGCAGGAGACACACAGACCTTCTACCTGACCTGGAAAGACCAGGGGCCTGTACTAAGAAACAGGATTTCTTGCCTTGTTGGACTTGAGATATCCCCATTGAAATGGTCTTTACCTTCGTTCGCCAACATTTAACCAAGACTACTTTAAATCCAAAAGTTAAAATAACATTTGGACAGTGCGAATTGGGACTTTGCCATCTTGTTCATTTGGCTTCCCCTGCTGGCCCCTGCAGGATGGGCTCCTTTTGAGTCTGTTTTCTTGTAAGGTTTGTTCCTTCTAGGGAGTTTTTCCTTGCCACTGTCACCTCTGGCTTGCTCACTGGGGGCTTTGGGCAAGGATAATGTAAAGTGCTTTGAGACAATGCAACTTCATGAATATGAGATATACAAATAAAATTGGATTGAAATATATGGCTAAGCAAGAAAGCCTGCTTCATATGGTATAGGCCCATCTTCAGGTAATCCATCTGTAGTAGAAATTAAAACCTTACGTGTTTATAACCATCATATAAGATCTGCTGGCAACAGCAAATATAGCTTTGGTATTCTGCATGATTATACACAATCCTAACCCCCACAGCAGATCTCTTGTCAATGTCTGCCATTTATTGTACACATCAAGTCAGATCACAGAACATAAGTAGAATAAGAATGAATATAAGCACTGTTCTAGGGCCACGCCCAACATGAGAAATATGCAGAAGAACCTGTCTGCAGTGCAGTCCTGCTTCATACCTGTGCCTCATCCACATCGACCTTCACGAAGACCACATTCTGGTAGTCTTCAGAGAGTTTCTGAAAGAAAAACTTGCTGAAATTTGTTTTACCGTGGACATCATATGCATGCCACAAAGCAATATTCAATTAGCAAGCTCACACAAGCTATAATCAAAATTGGTCAGCCAGGGGAGCTGACGGCAGACATCCCTATGACACACAGGCCAGCACATACACACCTGGAAGACGGGTGCGATTGCCTTGCAGGGGCCACACCAAGTGGCAGTGAAGTCTATCACCACCAGTTTCTCCCCGGCATCCTTGAGCGTCTTGTCAAAGTCAGCCTAGGATCCGCACAAGCGAAAGAGATGAGACTCGGCGCACTTCGATCATGCCCAGGGCTCTCAAGTGTCATGTAGTGACCCTGAAATACACGCATTTCAACAAGTACACATGCCGCACGTCGGATTTCTCACGATGCGAAATAAGGAATAACGCCCACAGAGATGTCCCGTTACATAGAATTAATGGACGATGTTTTTATACACATCACCGGCAAAATTAAGTGACCCCAAAAAAGTCACTCTGGCGGAGTTTTTTTTAGTTTGCTTAAGTGTACACAGTAACCAACTGATCCGTTAATATTGTTAATGTTGATTATATACACAAAAAAATGTTGTGGTTAAAAATCTAAACGGGCCAAAAAAAGAATTGGGGAAAAAAAAACCGTCAATGGCAATGTAAGAACATGATGCACATCTGGTAGGACTGCAGCGCTTTGGGACGTGAGGGAAGCCCACGGCAGCACCCTCTGCTCGGGGAGAACAGTAAGAACGATACATGCTTTCACGTCAGAGTCTCCAATAACACCAGAAAAAGTCGCTAGAGGGGGCTAAAAACTCGCCAAGTTGACAGTCAGTCACCAAGTTGGCAATACTGCGAGTTAGACTGGGCCAAAAGCCACCTACCAGGCAATCAGGGAAAAAAAGTCACTTCTTGTTTCCGGGTATATCCTAAACGTACGGGCGATCCTGTCGCAAGCACGTTACGCACGATGCGTACACGGATGGGAGTGCAAAAAAGGCGGAACAGCAAGATCCGGCGAATGCCTATAGGTAGGACTGTCTTGACCGTTAGTCACACGTTTCGCCCTAACTAATCTCACGCCAAACGGGAGCCTTGATTATGCCTTTTCCCCAGCACCGGAAAAGTGTTCGGCAGGGGATTTGCCAATCAGTTTTTACTTTCACTTCAGGTGGCGTGCAATACAGCCATCTTAATATTCTAGGTACCTATACTTTTCGATGTCCCATTGTATGGCACTAATATTCTCCCATTCTGTTTTAAACAGGAGCTTTCCATAACGATAGCTTCATTATGTAGTATTAGATAGGCTTAAAGAATTGCATAAAGTGAAAAAATAATACTAAACCGAAGCTCGTCATTCTGCGGTCTTAAACTGGTAAACGTGTTAGATTCGCAAGTAATTCCCCGCTCCGTCATCCATATCAAAATGCCACACTTATAGGACATAAAAAAAACCTTAGACGTAAAATCAAAATGCACCAGCAAAAGCACGTGAATCAGTAAACATTATGTTCCGCACCCTGTAATGCTGGGGTTTCCTCTTCTGCGCTTTGAGCGAGGCCCGTACATATTACCATCCTCACGCATGTTTATCTTCGGTCCTGCCCCACCAGAGCGTGTACATAAATTAAACGTATATTGTAATAGAATAAAACGAAGTTGTACGTACGTGCACCTCCGAATAACTAGTGGAAGTCAGGCGCTCCAGAAAGGGTGCGCGCGGCATCTGCGTCGGCCCGCATCACCCAAAGCGCGCGCCGTAAAGTTAGAGCATATAGTTCACTAAAGGATGGGAGCGATAGTGCAGGAGGCGCATAGCGGACACCTACCTGATTTTCAATCTCACGGACCATTTTCCTTTTCGTAAATATGTCTCGTCACTTACGCGCGTGTCTTCAACAGCTGCACTATAGCTCCACTGCCCCGGCGAGTCATTTTATATACGAACGTGAAGCCCTGCCCCCTCACACACGAGTTGGGGTTACCAAGGCAGCATCGCAGCCAGCCGGCCTTTATTCAGTTACTGAAAGATTTTGCTGTAAATATTACTGGTAGGGTTGCCAACCGAAATTTCGGGATGTCTCTGACAATTCGGGACGGTTGGCAACCCTAGTTACTGGGCACCTAGACGGGCATTATACTATTTTGCAGCTGCTCACACATGAACATTTCAGCCGCAGCCAAATAAACGTGAAACTTTATAAATCCTTCTGTTCGATTACCACAATAAGATTCATAACATGTATTATCTCCATAAGGGTGCATATGCCTAACTTCATAAAATGTGAGGGATGAGTTCTAATTGAATTACGGCATTTACGGTAACGGGAGTCACCATGACTTGACAAAACGCCGCCATGACGACCTGTCGCGAGCCAGCCAATGGGAAGGGCACGCACTTTTTCGTCACTCGGAATGCGCTGTATTTAAGATTCTATCCGTAAAAGATCAAAAAAAAGATTAAAAAGTAACCATGTTCATTATATATATTTTTGGAAACATACTTTTTACTCCATTATATTTGAAAGAGAACTATTGTACTGTTAGCTCCCCTGCATTTTTATAAAAGTTCCTGTTACTCATTACTTTGAATCATACCCTGCCTTAAGGTCGTAAGTAAGACGCCACTAAAGACAGATTTTCTTTAAACCCGGAGTTCCCTAATTGGGGGCGTGTCATTACAGCAATCATGGCGGAGGGATAGCACCGCTGTGAAAGGCAAATTATTTTGGAAGTAGTACATTTTATGGAGCGTGTCATTACAAAATTCTGAATTGGTTTGAATGTTGAGGAGTTTGTTATAGCGTAGCGTACCGTCAGAAAAATATTGATAGCTTTTTGTTTCAGTATTTGATATGTACCTGGTTAGCTACCTCATATTTGAGCAAGGTTTAACTGAAAGTAATGGTTGGCGGTGAAGGAATGAAAAAAAATATATCAAAATAAAAAGCAGCTCTTATATCGACTAACCACTTTACGATTTCCCAACTTTCTGGTCGGATCTTCCTATTAGGAATTGAAGGCAGCAATATTTGAATTAACCTAATGATTAGTTGCCACTGTTGACACACAGCAACGAAATGTGTTCTCTGCATTTAACCCATATATGACAATGTGACGTAGCAAGGAGCTACGGAGCCCGGGGAGCAGTACTTCGGGGTGATACCTCACTGGTCGGGGATTCGAACCTGCAGTCCTTCAATTATAAGTGCACGTCTCTAACCATTAGGCCACCACTGTTAACTTAGTATACAAGTTTTCTTTTTCTAAAATGCGATAGGCAAGATTGTGCTGGTCAAAGGAGAAACACCAGTTAGTAAAGTTTCGTGGGAATGGGGTAGAAGGGTGATGAATAATAATTAAAAAAACACGTTAAAACAACAATGGCTGTCCTTATGTCAATTCAATTGTGTGCCTACAGTCATTGTATCACATTGGACAAGCTTTTTATTCTACATGTTCTACAACTAAGTCAGTGCACTCAGTAGGGTGTTTCAGAATCATTTTGCATTGTAAATGCATTGTGGCAACAATACAGCAATATGTTAAGTATTAATGTTTTTTTTTTATGTCGAGTGTTTTTAAAATCAAATACTCCAGTACTTTAAAATTGATTGAACAACTTTCACTTTTATTGGAGTAATATTTGACCAGGAGTATCTATATTTTGATTCAAGTAATGGAGCTGTGTACTTTGTCCACTCCTGTTTAAAAAAAGCGTTTGTCATTGGGTTGCTGCTATGCCAAAGATAGGAGTCCCAGCTTTAGTCAGCTGCCTGGAGTGAGATCTTCAATTTTAGATGTTTGTACACATATGCATGCATTTACACGTATGTGACAGGTTATTACCTTGTGAACAGCCTGTAGGGTTTGCAAATGAAACACCATTAGAACCTCAGAAAAGCTAACCAGATAACACCAATGGAACTTCTGCTGTACCACTGTGTGCATCTTTCCTGGATAAATCATGGTGTTGTTGGGTAACCTACCAGCCTGCTTTGGACATCAAGCTGCTGCATAGGACTGTATGAACAGCTCTGATGATCAGGGGCAGGTTAACAAGTTCCAGGCCCATAGGCTATACTTTCTGTAGGCTCCTCTTCTGCCCCCAATCTCCAAAACAAAATTATTATAGTAAAACTATTAAATATTAGAAACTATAAAATTATTTTCTTTGACAAAAGTCAAAGTGTGTGACAATGAAATAAGAGCAATCATCAGAACAACAAACTGTGACATTTACACTTTTATATCAGTCATAAGCCACAACCAGAAAGAGTACAAGAGGCCTCATTAAATAAACACATCTCAGTGGTAACCTAAACACACTACACTCTGATCCAGTGTGTGTCAACTGTATCCACAATGTGCACTAACAACACATTTATCATTGATAGCACAGACTATAGACAGCTTTACAGAGAGGGGCAAATTCCAAAAGAATATAAAACAGATTCCTCCTATTTGAATGTTTTCCTCTGCATTTTCCTGGCATAAAACTCATTGATCAGGCTCAGAAAATCCAATTTGCTTAGGACCCATACTACGCAAGTGCATACCAAATAGTTTAGAGACTGCCAAAAAGGAGATGCATTTAGAACTGGTCACCCGATTCAGTTTTAATTCACTAACCAATAAATTATTGGAAAAAAAAAAATGATGGTCAGTAGGGGCCCCCTGATCACTCTGGGCCTCAAGGCCGCAATCTAGGCAAGCCTGTTCATTGGTCCATCCCTTTTGATAAACCACTGCCATCTTCCTCGCAGTAAAATCTACCCCTGCTGCTGCCAGAAGACGGCCGAGTCAATCTTCAGGAATACCATCCACCCAGCTCCTCCTGCCCTCTGGAATGTTGGAGCATCAGTATCTGCACCACCAGTTCCAGTGAGTTTGCTTCTCCAAGTCATCAGGTCACTAAACAGCTGGTGACTGGCACCTGTCCACCAACAGCGTAGTATTGCTCACACTTAATATCCCACCTCTGCACTTAATATTTGCACATTCTTACCTGTGCTGTATTCTGTTTACAGTGGTACCTTGGTTCTCAAACTTAATCTGTTCTGGACTTCGGATAAAATTCTAAAAAGTTCGAGTTCTGATAAAATTTTTCCCATAAGAAATAATGGAAAACCAATTAATTGGTTCCCTTTTTCCCCATTTTCCCTTAAAATGCAACTGGCCTTTAGCATCAGTGCCATTTTCTCTCTCTTCCAGAGTCACGTGCGAATTTGCTGTCAGTTATTTGTTATGGTTTTTGTTTTTTCAGATAGTCACCAGTCCGTTTAAATCACTCAAAAAATCTGGGCTACATTTAAACAAGAACCACACAATCAAAGCTACTGCCAGTACAAAGATAACTCCAACAGATGATTTTATTTAGCTGAAATATTCTATATTTTATGCATACAAAAATCCTTCTTACACTCGGGACAGAAAATATGCTTAATTAGAATTAGAATTTAGTGATTAATTGATCAATAAGTAGAAAATCCTAGAGTGTACATAGGCATTTTGTATCATCTTTACACCTGAACAATGGCCTTCCCAATGTTGTCCCCTTGCAGCATCCCCATGAAGGCTGCTGGCATGTTCTCAAACCCCCGGGTGATGTGCTCCTGGCATCGCAGCTTCCCCTGTGAAGACAGCATCCAGGTTAGCAAAGACAGCACACAGAGCGGCGCCACATTTCAGCAAACTGCACAACAAACTGAAATGCAACTGAAGCGATTCCCGTCAGCTTCAGAGTCATATTTTAAAGTTATTAAAGCGTTCTCTATTGAATTGCACATGCTGGTGTTGCTGTCCTATCCTATATGAATTTTTGATCGTTTAACTAAAGCTTTTATCCAAAGTGGTGATCAAGAGCAACATGTGCATTGGATGGCGAGGAGAAGCTGCTGATGCAGCCATGGAAAATGGATGGGAATGCTGCCGCAGTGGGAAACGCTGGTGATGCGAATACTGCCGCAGTGGGAAACGCTGGTGATGCGAATACTGCCGCAGTGGGAAATGTTGGTGATGCGAATACTGCCGCAGTGGGAAATGCTGCTGACAGGA
>JAABNY020000050.1:9573707-9599988 GCA_015164015.2 Brevimyrus niger
AAATATGCAAATAAAATAAATTGAGCAACATGAAGGGCCTATACAGAGTTTATAGAGCCCCTCATGGTAAAGCAAATGTCTGACACAGCAGTGCATTCAGACCATTATTCTGCTTGCTAAAGCTGCCGGACAGGACACATAAAAAAAAAAAGTCAAATCGGTTCATCTGTCATTTCAGCCATATTCACAGTATACAGGGAAACGAAACATTGTTCATCCAAGAGCGAGGTGCACAAAAAAACAAAAGGACAGAAACAACACTAGACTATGCAAATAAAATTTTCAGGACAAGATAGTATACAGTGCAGTTGATAAAGCAGTAACTGTGATGGTTTGAATCAAGTCTCCCGATTGGCCACTCCGGGCCCCAGTCTCCCGATTAAACACTCCAGGCCAGCTTTACAATCAGGCGGTAACTTTTTATTTAGGTTTCCATGGAAAAGCAAAGAACTTAGTTGGTTTGCTTTGTTTTACAGCACTTATTAAGGCTAACTGACCATTTATAAATGTCTTAGCATTGTGAACAGCATGGGAAAAGAGGGTCAAGTGAGCATGGTTATAAGAACAGATCTCACTCACCTTAATTCACCTTGTGTTGGTGGATGGGTATAGTTTATGCATGCCCATGACATTTACAGTCAGATCACACAAACAGAACACAATGAAATGTCTGTCTGCAGGTTCCTATATTGTACACATATCTAATGCTGGATTTAGAGCTGCAGCCTTGCAACACAGCGAAGAGTTCGTGTGCATTTATACGGAGTCAAAGGTAAGTGTGAGATTATGTTTCGCCCAGTCGATTTGTGGAAGGAGCCCCTGGTTCCTTCCAGCCCCCGAAGGCCCCCTCCAGATGCCGTGCCACAGCCAAGGTCAGGTGATCCTGCAACCTCCCAGCAACAACCTGCACGCCTAAAGGCAAACCCTCCTGGTTCAGGCCCAGAGGACACTGGGTCACCGGCAGGCCCAGGATGTTGAAGATCCCTGGAGGGGGGCAGAGACACGTCTTAGGCCCACACAAGGCTTCCATCAAATAAAAACCCTGATGTTCTCCTGCGGCAGTTTATTGCACATACTAATGAAAGGGTTGGCTGATTGAAATCCTGCTGTTGGCACAACGATGTCACTGTTGGACCTTTGAGCAAAGCCCTTAGCCCTCTTGCTCCTAGGACCCTGGCCGAACGCGTTCTCTGACCCTAACTCGTATGCTACCTATGAAGGTCCTGTGATGTGCATTTGCCCTGCAGGCATACCGGTATAGGAGAAATTGAAAGGAGTCAGAAGGGGCAGGTGTTTCTTGGGGGCGACGTGGGGGTGAGAGGGATACAGCAGGATCCCATCTGTTCCCAGCAGATTTTCCAGCTGGTTCTGAAGTTGCTCCTTCTGCTGCACAATGAACTGGGAGGGGGGTGAACTCTGAGCCATCTCCGCTATGGCCAATCCTGGGACCAGAGAGATGTGTGATTGTTTTATACACAAATAAAATTGTTTTGGATTTGGATCTTTGTGAGCTTCTACAGCTCTGGGAAAAATGAAGAAACCACCTTTATATATATTTTTTAAATATGCATTTTTCAAAGCCTGGTTTAACCCTGGTTCTGCTGGCAGAGGCTACACTGCGAGCCAGCTGCTTCCGGGATCAAAGTTTCTAAGATAGCAGTACACAACAAAGTGAAGCAGGAGACACTGGCGATGACCAGAATCCAGCCAGTTAGAGGGCAGAAGCAACTTTCTAATGTCTGAGATGACTGTTAAATTGTCCAACATTGCCTCATAAATCAGAGGATGACCTCAAGTAACGGTCAAAAGGAATGGGAAATATTAAGTGCAGGTTTGAAGTGCATTGCTAGGACGGTTTGTATCAGGCTCCTCGAAGCAGGACTGAAGTCTCAAAAAGCAAGGAAGAAGCCCTTCATCAATGGAAAATAGGGAGGAGCCAGGCTGAAGTTTGCAAAAGGTGCATTTCCATACATTAAGAAATGAGTGAAACTGAAAATCTTCCTGGGGTCTCTTCATTTTTTCCAGAGCGGTAATTTAGTGTTTATCGGTGTCTGTGGTCTGTAGCTACCAATAGCCGGGAAGGTGTGAGATGACTGTCCCACCGCCCACTTGGCCAGCTCCCACAACGGCCACACCTTCCGCTGCTCAGTCCCCATCAGCTCCGCAAAGCTTCTCGCTGGCTGCAATGCAACAGATCTCTCATTGCTACATGCCACGCAGAACTGCATTGTGAAAGACAGACTGTGCGTACTGGGACACACCTTTCCATCTGCGCCCGGAGAAGCCATGAAGGCCCCCCAAATCTGGGTTGAGCATTTGAACTGAGGAAAATTCAGCTCTTGAACTCTAACCCCCAGATCTGTTTCCAGAGTCTCTACCACCTGACAAAAAAACAGGAACTTTTTAATACCACAAGTTAAACTTAAGCAACAAAATTAGCAGACAGAATAACCCTTAACACACCCATCTAAACCCCTCCACCACCTGACCTCTGACCTTTCTCTGGGCTTGAATAAGCTGCTTGTCGACTGGTGACACCAACAGGGAGCCTCCACAGTGAGGGACAGAGAAGTAGCGAAGTTTCTTGAGGTCCACCTCTGATGTCAATGACAGCCTGGAGGTGGGAGAAGACAGCCTTTGCAGACAGAGAGATGCGGGCCGTAGATATACAGAAGCACTCAGTACTGATACAGTCATAGAGCGAGAGGAAGGAGACTCATCACAGAGTCACAGATAAAGAGGGGAGGGAAACTCATCACAGAGTCATAGACAGAGGGGAGGGAGACTGATCACAGAGTCATAGACAGAGGGATGGGAGACTCATCCCAGAGTCACAGAGAGAAGGGAGGGAAACTCATCACAGAGTCACAGAGAGAGGGGAGGGAGACTCATCACAGAGTTATAAAGAGAGGGGAGGGAAACTCATCACAAAGTCATAGACAGGGGAGGGAAACTCATCACAAAGTCATAGACAGGGGAGGGAGACTCATCCCAGAGTCACAGAGAGAAGGGAGGGAAACTCATCACAGATTAACAGAGCTGGTGATTTGTACTTGTCAGCATTGGCTCCAGCCATGATGCGCAGCACAGGCAACAGATCCATAGCGTAGCGACACATGGGTCCCGTAGTGAGGAAGTCCTCCTGTAGGCCAGACCTAGGGGGGTACTGTCCCTCATTTGACACCACTCCTGGGTAAATATATTCAAACACACACACATGCACGCAGGCACACACATACATACACAGGTTTGTAATTATACCTTTATGGGGACCCTCCATTCATTGTTATGGGGAAAACTCTAATCCCAACATGACGACCTTAACCCCACCCAGCCCAAACTTTAGCCATAGGTAACCAAACAAAATACAAGGCTTTTGGCATTTTCAGTTTTTGAAAGCATCTTTGTGGGGACCTGAAAATGATCCCCACAATGTCACAAAAACAGGTTTTTATTTCATTGTGAGGAACACTTCATTACCACAATGTAATATAAAACTAAAACACACACACACACACCTGCAGTAGGCTTGTGGCCAAAAATTCCATTAAAGAAGGCGGGAATGCGGATGCTGCCACCAATGTCAGAGCCCACGCCAATGATAGAGCCCCCACTGGCCAGAATGCTGCCCTCTCCACCTGCAAAGAGATTGCCAGGAGTTTCCAGATACTGTAACATTGTATGTGTATGTATATGTATGTGTATATATGGATGTATATAGTACAGTGTATGTATATATGATATATTGTATAATATACTGTATGTATATAGTAAAGTGTATGTATATATGGCATATTGTATAATATACTGTGTGTATATAGTACAGTGTATGTATATATTGTGTATTGTATAATATACTGTATGTATAGTACAGTGTATGTATATATGGTATGCTGCATAATATACTGTATGTATATATTGTGCTTCTGCAGTTCCCTGTGCATTGACTGGTGAGACCCACCAGAACTTCCCCCAGGGATCCTGCTAGTGTCATACGGGTTGCTGGTAACACCATACAGTCGATTGTATGACTCTAACCACATGCAGAGCTCGCTGCAGTTGGTCACAGCCAGAGGAATGGCCCCAGCCCTCTTTAACTGGGCCACGGAGTAGGCGTCACGCTCGGAAACGACATCCCTGCGGGAAACCAGTCCCGTGGAGTTGGGCATACCTGGAGTGGGGGAACAGGGTCAAAACAGGAAGAGGGTTTGCGGAAAGGCACAGAGAGACAAAGAGAGAGGAGAAGCCCCTCGGTGCTGAACCACAGCAGTGAGCAGAAAAAGAGAGACACACTCAACATGCACAGAATAGCACAAGGAGGACAGAAGCCAAACAGAGCGGCAACGTTCATGGTAAGGCAGACTGGCACCTCGGAGAGCAAAAGCCTCTTTGGCAGTGAAAGGAACGCCCAGGACGGGAAGCCGGGCCTCTAGGTCCTGCTCCTCAGCTTTCTCTTCGTCCAGAAATTTATCTACCTGGGCAGCCTCCTGAAGAGCTTCTGAGAACCTGT
The DNA here is from genome assembly GCA_015164015.2 of Brevimyrus niger. Taxonomy (NCBI): domain Eukaryota; kingdom Metazoa; phylum Chordata; class Actinopteri; order Osteoglossiformes; family Mormyridae; genus Brevimyrus; species Brevimyrus niger. The sequence goes on from JAABNY020000050.1 coordinate 9,578,218, forward strand.
GAGACAGGAAGAGTGAGGGGACAGGAGAGAAGGTGAAAGATTAAGTGGAAGAAGAGAAACAAGAACTCACATAGTCCCGGGAGAGATAAGACACACTGACTTGGCCCCATAACATACACACTTGCACATGCACTCGCTAAATAAATTACCTATGCTTGGCAACTGCATTGATTATGGGGTTGACCTCCTGGATCCGGTCAATGTAGGCCTGGACCACCTCCACACTAGTCACCTGCGGATTGATAAGGTCATGTCATGAGTTTAAAGCTAAACAAGTTATTAAAGATGAGTGTTACCTGCAATATCTTCATATTTTTACACAAAGCTTCCTGCCTTAACACTGCAGCAATGCCACCCCTGCTAAACTACATGCCTATGTTAAGATTGTTTGGAAAATGGTGTGTACATAAGGCTAACTACCTACAAAACATAAATTTACAGTAAGTAAAAGTTTTTGAGGGATATGGTGTGGTTAAACTATTTCTTGTTATCAGCTTTTAAATCCAGCTAAAATTCTCTGCTTAAAATGTGATATCTGCAGATCTATGTTCTAGTTATTGCACATATAATTTAAAGATACTCCAACATGTTTTGCACCGCAGTTAAGCAGTATTTCGATGTGGTTTTGAAAAATGCTTACTTAGCCAGCATGAAGTAGCAGTTGCACAGAGCTAGCCAGGAGAGAGATCTGTTTTACTCCCCTGTTTCAGGCTCGAAGTGTGAGCTTTAGGGATGTTGCATACTTTTCTAAAGCCTTGTGTCCCTGATGATGTAACTCAGTGGGACAGTGTATGGTTTACTTGGGCATCATCCCAGCTACAGTATGACCTCTAGGGGGGGGTTTCTACTAGCGACTTATTAATTTAATGTTGTTGCCGATTCCGCCAAACTATTAAAAAGTGCAGTGGGGTGGCTTAACTAATAATTTTGCGGTCAAGTAGTTGAATATCTCATAACATCTTCCCCAAGATAGGCCACAGACATACAGGAAGCTTATTTTCTTGTCTGCCTTTAATTTCACTATCTAGATAAGCGACTACTTCCAATCAACATTTAGGCTGCATGTGAAGCAGCGTACTATTTCCAAATGTATTATGTATGCTAGCTCTCCATCCATCCATTTAAAATCACGTGTCGTATTCAGGGTCTGGAGCCTATCCAGAGACTACAGGCGCAAGGCAGGGAACAACCGAGAATAGGATACCAACGGGCAAAAGGGGGGGGGTCTGGAACACCCCCTGAAAAGCTCATATACAACATGCATACTCCCCATACTTGGACAGAGGTGGGAAGCGACAGTACTAATCACTGCACCAGCACGACCAAACCAGCCAAAATATACTGCCTCCTCGTATCGTAGATCACTTTCGTTTTGGGGACACAATCAGCCGGTGTTCTATCTACCAATGCTACATCGAGACGTGCTATCAAGCTTTTCTTCGCATGTGCAGTTCCACCGTCTTGGAATTAGGGTTAGGTTTTAGGGGTTAGCGTAAGGGTTTTAGGATTTTTTTTGGGGGGTAGGGTTAGGGCTATCGATTAGCACTACAACTCGACAAACTAGCTCAATATACGACAGAACACCGATACCGAAATGCCAAACGCAAAACATTGTGGAAATCCTCGAGCGCAAAACAGGTAATAAAATGTCAGTAAGCACACGTTACCAATTAAAAAATTTAGAACACGTTACCAATAAGAAAACGCAAAACCCCGAGTAAACAATCGTGTATTACTAATGTTTGTTGTTTTCTGTTTTTGGTACTTTCCGGCTACCGTAGCATAGATGGCGTAGGTGACATTGCGGAAGCGGCTGGTGGCTGCGGACTCACGGACTGACCTCCCGGCGGCGGATCTTCCGCGCCAGCTGCACCCCAGACAGCAATAGCAACGGGTTGGTGATCGGCGGCAATCTGACCGACGCCCCGCTTCCTCGGGATGTAAGTGACCCATGGACAGCAGTCAGAACTGCCACGGCGATTCTCAGCAACCGGGCCAAGACGCGCTCCAAACACCGTAGCGCCATATTTGCGTCACGTGGTCTCTGGAATAGCGACGTGCTCTGTACAGAAACGGTTACAGAAAGCTGCCAGGATATCTAACTGGGACTGGGGGTCTACTGGTAAAAATGTTTACATTCAGGGATCGAACTGTTAAACTGCCATTTTAACCCCGTGAATGATGTTGAATGACTTGCGTGCTTAGGAAGCTCGTCCCTTAAATCCAGAGAGACGCCGCTATTGCATAAATTGCTATTGCATAAATTGCTTTTGCATTTACTGTTACTCTTCGTAGAATGAGTTTTAACTACTCCTGTCTTATGTCTTACATCCGTGTTTCAATGTGTTATGTTTTAATGTCTTACGCATTAATATTCTGTTAATTACCATTTCTTGCACTATGACCGACGACATTGAAATTTCATCTGCGTGACCCATGGATCACATAGCTGAGGAGGAAAATAAACATTTTGACTTTGACAACTAAAACAAGCTTTTTTTTCTGTGACTTTTATGTATGTGACAGTGAACAAAAATGTAACCAGTGTAACAAAGTAGTCTGAAGACAATTTGATTTATAATTTCATTTTCTACATTTTATTTCACAATGATATATTTTCGCGGTTTTATAATAAAATGCACAGTATAACACATTATTGTATTGCTGAAAAGTATTTCATAAACCATGTATGCATCTTACAAGTCAGCTGCTTTCCAGGGATGTTTCCCTTATTTTTATCCCTTTCTTATGTGCATAAACCTAACAAACAGTGATGGGTAAGTAAAGTATAACATATTTAACTGCTGTTTACATTAAGTGGCCAGTTTTTAGCGACGCCTGCTGGTTATTGCAAACAGCAACTGGTGACTGATGCTGAATACATACAAGAGAACAGGGTCAACAGTTTCATTCATGGTTTAGATAAGCCTCAGAAAAGTTAAATCACCTGATTTCCGATCTGGCGTGGCAGAACAAGCCTTGGTACTGTGAGATGTCAAAAGAGAATGGTCAGACATCATAGCTAACAGGCCACAATTGCCTCTCTGAACACAAGAAATTTGGAAGGCAAAAGCTACCAATTGGGCATACCTAATAAAGCAGCCACTGAATATATGTTCAAAGTTGTATCACTGTGACATGTGCATAGTACTATTCTACCTTCTGACTATCCTTGAGTTCTCATAAATAAATTTTAGCTGTGTGCGACATCACTACAAATCTGCTGTGAATTGACCAGCAGACATGGGCTGTGAGAATATCAACATAATTCCTTTTTTATTTATTAATCATGAACATGCTGTGTCAGTCCAGCAGTGTGATTGGGGTAATGATTAGTGGGGCATCGTTTTTGCTCGATTTGTTAGTGCAGGGGCTGAAGAATGGGTAGATGGTGTCAGAGAAAGTGTCAACGAACGTGTAGATATGGGACTTGATATCTGCGTTGTAGAAAGAGATCTGCCCCACGTCGTAGTCCACAAAGACACCGATCTTGTGAGGCCTAGTGCTGAGGCCCAAATTGGTGGGGGGCTCCGTCCGGAAGGCATAATCCTGCCTGTCCCTCAGGCTCAGGAACCAGTAGCCCTGGCTGGGGCTCACAGTGATCTTGCCTTTGCGGTTGCTGGAGCAGCTGGCCACTCCCACGTCCCAGTCTGTCTTCGGACCCACCTCCACCTCCCAGTAGTGGCGGCCAGTAATAAAGCCCTGGTGAGCCAGCACACAGACCACGCGGTCGAAGCGCTGCTTCATGTCGGGCACCAGCTGGTGTCGGTCACCACACCGCACCCGCTTGCCGTCTTCTGAGAGGATGAGCCGAGGGTGGGCGGTGTTGGGGTCCAGTGTGACATCAACTGGGGGCGGGGGGTGGGAGCAGGGATTAGATGTCAGAGCAAAAGGCCCAACTGTTATGCCATAGGAGGAAAGGAAATCTTACAGCACACGGGTAACAAAGAAAGTAAAGGTTCTTATTCTGAAAACATTCTTAGTAACTAAAACACAAATATTCTAATATGATGTGCATAAAGTACTGTTGGGCAAATGAAGCTTCATGAACCCTTTGTTATATACCACTAGATGGTGCTCTTGGTTTTCATTGGGGCATGCTTTTATGAACAGAAAACACTACCCAGTATGATCAGAAAACACAGTGGTACCTTGGAATAATCACTTAATTTAGTCATGAAGGCTGGTCAAGTTGTGATTTGGTTGAGATCCAAGTCGAATTTCCCCATAAAAATTAACGTAAATTTAATCTGTTCCAGACCCCCAAATGATTGCCTATTTAAATGTATCAATTAACTAACTAAAGTTAAAAACCATTAACAATCAATATTAAGGTGATACAGACATGAAAAGCATGCACACAAAAGCAATAAACATTAAATAAATGACAATCCCATACTCTGAGACGAGAGCAGACAAACGTGCACGTTCAAGTATCGCTATTTATTTCCTGTTTAAGCTCAAAATTTACTCTCACTACTTTCCTCTTTGGTTTGCTGGTATCACTGCTCACTTTCTTTGGGGCCAAGATTACTGTATCACTTAATGTACTGTAGATAAAGAACAAAAAAAACTTCACACCGAAAACAGGAACACAGCTTTCGCACCTTGAACCTAGTCAGGAGGGACCGTGACACTAAGAGTGATTTATAGGCTTTAGCATCCCTGTAGGTCCGTCTGCTGTTGTGTGTCCATCTGGACTAATTCTAGCACGTCTGTTTTGTTGTGTCATGATCCGAGTTTCCAGTCGAGTTACGGTTAGATTTTTTTTGACTGACCTATTTGAAGTCCGAATTGGTAGAGTTAGACGCGTCTTGACCCATACAGGTTTTAGCAGGAATGATTGAGTTCCAAAGAGCAAAGAGCAAGCTGAGGGAGGCGCAAAAAGAATTTCCCCACGAGGGACAATAAAAGGATATTAAGAAATTGAGATTTTGGTTGAAGTACAAGTCAAAATAAATTTGACAAACCATTTCGACATCCGAGTTGGTCGAGAGGCGTTCAAGTTCCAAGGTTCTACTGTGCAGCAAATGGTTCGTGAAACTTCATTTGCCCATCACTAGCATAAATATCAAGCACAGGGCTCTTCAAATCTGCACCTCAATTCCAAATCCAGTCTTAGTTTTCAGTTCTCCCAGGTAGTTAGTTTAATAATTTCTGACTCTGATTGGGCACAGAGAATTCACCCCCGGCTTACAGGTAAAGGAAGGCTGGAAAATCAGCAGTGCTCAGAAGTTAAGGACTATGATTTGAAAAACCTTGGTCAAGCAGAAGAACACATACCAGCATACTCTTCTACCCTCTTCATCTCTGAAAGAAAGACAGAAGCAATAGAACAAAGTTACTGTCATTACATTAGGAATGATGTTAGTGTCACTACAATAAGAATGATGTTACTGTTGCTACACTATGATTAGTGTTACTGTCACTACAGTACATATCTACGGGTGGTATCACTGAGACATACTTGGTTGATATCTCACAAGGCAGCGGCTTGCTGGACTGGAAAAATCTGTGGAAAGAAATAGGATCTTGCTCAGAGTGATTCACTACCATTTAACAGCAGCTTATATAATTGTTAATGTTGCAGAGTAAAGGATGTGTATGACTGTTCAGAGGTGGCTGGAAGCTACAGTAAGCTGTGTTTTTACTCACATACAAACACCTGAATGCTGCTGTGATTGCCAGGGGCTTGCACAGATCACGTTCAGGGACCAAAATATCCCCTAACTGTGCTAAAACCTGAAACTTCCTTACTTTTAGGGACATTTTGCAGGTCCCTATTTGGATAACCTCAATTTTATAAATATCCGTGACTGCCAAAAAATACCAAATACTAAAAAAGGAAAAATTCCAAATTTTTGTATTTTGTTTGGTTACGTAAGGTAGGGGTTAAGGTTGTCATTCTTGGTATCAGGATTTTGCCTATAGAAATGAATGGACGGTCCCCACAAACATATGAATATATTTTGAATGGGTAGGTATGTCTTCATATATTTGTGCTTGAGCATGTAACACACAGGTTTGTATGCTGGGTATGTTTGGAATTTCAGCAATGTTCAGGTACAAAGGAGAGAAGGCGTGTGGATCCAGCATCGGTGAAGATCCTATCAAAGGCTTCACCGGGTGAAAGAATTTCAGGGATTTTTACTATACATAGTGCTCAGATTTACAACATGGGTGAAGTAGTGCCCTGCTCAGATCTAACCTTTATCTGTGCCACAACATTCCTGGGTGTTTATAAGGTACAGAAGGATAGATGGATATTAAAGATCACCCACTGAAACTTATCTTCGGGTGATATTTCCTTATCTTCCCTTTGTTTATTGTATAGTTATGTTACATTTATTCCTCATGTACTTGCTGCTATAATGCAAATTTCTTAATAGTGGGATTAATAAAGACCTATCTCATCTCTTGGTTCATTGTTTGGTAATAAGCCCCTTTTACCTGTTTCTGTTGCCTCACTCGTGTTCAGCAGCTTTGTCATCTCTCGCTGGAAGCACTCCACCAGCTGGGACACCTGCTGCACATCGGCCGCTGACTGCAGGTCAGGGGACACCGTGACAGGGCCCCACTCTTTGGTCTGCACTGGTGTGCACAGGGCTGGGAAAGTCTGCGGTCAGTGGCGAAAGTGGGTTTGGTTTCAGTTTTTGTCTTTGCTTCAAAGAGAAACTCCTCTCAATGGTGGCAGGCAAATGAAGCTTTCATGAACCATTTGCTGTGTTTTTTGACCCCACTGGACGGTGTGCTTGGTTTGCTTTGGGGCAATGCTTTGGAGCCCTTTTATGAACAGAGAGCACAGCAAATGGTTCATGAAGTTTCATTTGGCCATCATGAGCTTTCAGTAAAGTTATGCAGCTCACCCCGATATATGGGTGACCAGCTAGCAACCAGCACATTAATGCCACTTGTTCCCATAATTTCAGATATTTTGCCTCAAGTACAGCTCTTGATGCCTGACCTTAAGGAAGAGGATTTCGTCTTCAGACTGTGAGAGCTCCCTGATGCTCATACTCCTCTTCTTCAGCTCGGCGATCTCCAGCTCCATGTCATGGATGAGGCTTCCTGCATGCCGCTCAGCTGCGAGACGCTCCACCTCCACGTTCTCAAGCAGCGTTGCCTGTGCTTTCTCTATGGAGCTGATCAGGGCTGTGAACATATGCATGCTGTCCGCTGTTTCCTGCTCTGCCGCTGCCTGGAAGAGACAGAAATGCTGCGGTGGCTACAGAGACCAAAGGTGGTCATGGTGTTTGGATCTAAATCACAACTGATTTAACCAGAAACCTGCACCCTGAAGAATCATGATACTTTATCTGTAAATGGTGGCCAATACAATACTGCAAGTATAATGGGGTCTTCTATGACAAAGCTATCACTTTGCTGATATTGCTTCTTGCTTCTGGATGTGGAGGGTGGATTTGACTCAGTAACAGTCAGCTGGCAGTGGGGGGGCTCACCTGGAGGATAGCCAGAGACATCTTGAAGTTCTCCACTTTCTTTTGCCTGCTCTGGATCATGTCCCTTAATTCCACGTCCAGGATGCCAAGCTGAGACTACAGGTAACAAAATGACCAGGAAAGCGTAGATGATGATGATGATTATGTTTATTATTAATAATATTATCAGAGCGGCACTTCCTGCTTGTATGAGCGTGCAGCCCGCATCACAGCCCTTGCAGACTTACCTTCTTGATGAGACACTCCCTCTTAGCCGGCACCACGCTGTGAGTCCTGTGCTCTTTCTCCATACAAACTGTGCAGATACACACCTGGTCAGTGCGGCAGAAGGTATCCAAGGGCTGGTTGTGCCTATAGCAAATGGAAACCTCTGTGCTGACAGCTGGGCTGCCCAAAGACAATTTCCTGGAGACAGGTGGTGGCGCTGAAGCTTGGGTGTCTCCAGCTGTTTGCGAAAACTTTTGAAAGCGAGCCTTCATTTCAGCAAGAAGGTCACTAGACAGCTCGGCCTGCATGGGGGGTCGCCTCTCGGGGACACACCCCCGGTGTCCTGTGACCACGCCCATGTCAGGCCCAAGCATGCGCTTGAACTGCTCAGTGATCTCCTTCAGGGTGCTGTTGACGTGAAGTTCAGGTCTTTGCTCGAAGGTCTCTTTGCATATAGGGCACTGGTAGCTCCTGTCTTTATCCCAGTATATGCTGATGCAGGCCATGCAGAAGCTATGACCACAGGGGGTAGAGACAGGGGTGGTGAAGACGTCCAGGCAGATGGAGCACAGGAACTGCTCCTCTGACAAGAAGGAGGACATGCTGGCTGGGATACAGGAGACACCAGTATCATTACCAGGCTAACTGCAACGAACATGAGTGAGCCAGTATCACTGCCAGGCTAATATGCAATGACTATGAGTGAGCCAGTGTCACTACCAGGCTAACATGCAATGACTATGAGTGAGCCAGTGTCACTATCAGGCTAACAACGATGGTCGTAAGTGAGCCAGCATCACTACCAGGCTAACGGCAATGATCGTGAGTGAGCCAGCATCACTACCAGGCTAACGGCGATGAATGTGAGTGAGCCAGTATCACTAGCAGGCTAACGCTTGATGATCATTAATGAGCCAGGGTCACTACCAGGCTAACAGTGGTGAAACACCAGGCACAAGGCAGGGAACAATCCAGGACATAGTACCAACCCACCTGAGGATATACTTACCATTCATACACATCATTCACACTAGGGACAATTTGGCAGCATTTTTAGAGGATTAATTAAGTTAAGATTTGGGTCACGTAGCTGAAATCAGAGCAGTGTGATGTATGCTTGCCCATGACAAAGAAGGAGACATTTTCACTTGATATACAAGTCTTGCTTCTCTGGAATGAGGTCAAACAACCTTCCATGCTACTTGGTGTAAATTTTTACCAGTTAGGAAACATGTGAATCACATATGAAACTTTCTTGGATAAGCAGTAATAAATTAATGAAAGCTTTTATAAAACAGACTACTAACCTTCGACTGATAGTGATCTTTCTGTTTTCAGCTGTTCATCATAAAGCAAGAGGGCAGCTGTTAAGTTTGCTTATAATGTGGGGATTGAGAAGCGGACCAGGTATTGTGCATTATTGTGAATTATTGTATATTTGTAGGTGTGCAGGTGTGAGTGAATGGTGTATGAGTGTGTCCTGCAATGGGCTGGCCTGGGTTGTTCCCTGCCTCGTGCCCGTAGCTTCTGGAAAAGGCCCTGGACCCCCCGCGACACAAAAAGGATAAGCGATTTGGAAAATGGATGGATGGATAGATTGTACATTTGAGAAATACAGCTGGATATTTCATGGATTAATTATGTACTTCCGTATTTCACAACAGCTTCATTTCTAACAACTATGACTGGAACCATTAACTAATCCAAGTTCCTGACAAACATGTTATCTGATACTCTCACGATTCTTAGGGTTTGAGAACGTGAATACAATAGTGGTATGTTATTCACTCTCATGGGGATTTTTTGTTTTTGGACTACTCCATCTTGCTCTCCATGAGACACAGACGGGTCAGAACAGGCTTGGGGGGGTGGGGGGGGGTTAAGGATCTCACTCAGGGACCCAATGGTGGTATCAGTCTACCAGCCTGGGGATTCAAACAGCCAATCTTCTGATCACGGGCCCTAACCCTCTGACCCAAACACTAGGCCCCTAAAATGCATAGAGATTTCAGTCTCTACATTCTCAATAGGGTGCCCAGTCAAACAAAACCATAATTATCACACTTTTGAGAATACAGCACTTGCACCATTACATCACCCGGTCTATGACTGTTCTATGGTATTCTGAGTATTAAATTACTGGTCCAGGATGGTACCAGAGCTTAGGGCATTGCTGCCAGATCACATATCATAAAGGGACTGAACTGAATGGAAGGTGTGCAAAGACTCATTAGACTAAATAAATGTAAAATCACAATGGATTATTCTGTGAGCCTTTTCGGACACACACTGCGCTCGGCTCACGCTGCTAAGTGCACATCTACATCAGGATTCCTTTCATAACCTTTTCTGTGATGCTACATTCCATGCAAGGGACGGATAGGCCTGTGTGGTGGAACAGGCCTTGCAGAAGAAACTGCAAAGACACGTTTACCCAGAGAAATCCTGGAGAGCAGGCAACTTCCTCCACTGCACTATATATCTGATGGATGGATTCAACTTACGCAACGACACAACTTACTTACAGAATGAGATTGCTTTCTATTTACATTTAAATAATACCTGACCAAGGACCACAAGTTACACAAATGGCCGCAAAAAAAAACAATCCAGAGAGGACGTTTAAGATTGTACATTGCCATGGGATTTATCGCCGACCACGAAAAAGGTTTTCGAAGCAATGTCCCTGACAATATCTAAAAGTGAGAACCCCACAATCCCTAAATCTCACAGTGAATTGAATGCTGAACGAGCTGGAGCCTCTTACCAGAGTTTCGCTTCTCCATGCCGGATGGCCTCCTGAAGAAGGTACCAGTGTAGAGCAGTCTCGGAAGCTGACCTGCTATCTGAGGGTGAGGCCGCATACCCGACCTTTTCCACAGGAGATGTTGGCCCCTCCCACACCCTTTAAAGAGTACCCGTCAGACCAGTATAGTGTTCGCACTTCCAGTTTTCCCTCATGCATTCCTGCATGTTACCTTGTGTTAAAAGCCTTTGGGGGCTGTAATAGTCTTATTGAAGTGTAGCATTACATTTTTAATGTGTAATAATGTTCTTTAAGCTGGAAGTTGAATTTCATGTTATACAGTGCCTAGTCTTGACTGCTGCACATAGTCCAAAAACGAGCTGTTCTGCACTGAAGAACACAGAGAGATGCAGATGCAGGGCACATGGACACAGGAACAGCAGAAGAGTTTTGCAAACTTTATTTTCATTTTCTTCCAAACGCATAACAGCTTGTGCTCATGCAGAACGGGGCATGAGCGTTTTGTTCTGACTGTTCAGAACCCGAAAAGTGCGTAGACACAGGCAGCATGGAGTTGTGCAAACTGATACAATCACATTTAACAAGAAAAAGAAAGCAGGCATCTAAATGCAGCTGCATCAGTTGTCGGAATCAATTCTTAATCTACTTATCTGACAATGAAATGTACCACTTCTGAAGAGCGGAAATGAATGCAGGTTAACTATAACCTGAAGCAGGTGGATCCACTGCCAGATATTAAAGCAGGACAAGCCCGCTAGTCGAGCAGCCCTAGTGGGCATGAGGCCGCCCCCGACCACGCCCCCGCCCTGCAGGGAGGGCATCCACAGAGGCTCGGGGGTTCTTGATGGTCTCATCCACAGACAGAATAAGGCAGGCAGCCTCAGAGGCTGCAGTAAGGGCGTTGATGCGCACCACTGACGGCTCCCACACGCATGCCTGGAAGTTGTCAGCAATGTCCTCACTGTTGACGTCCACGCCGTACCACATGCCACCCTGCAGGGGGAGACAGTTTGTGTCTGAGGCACACTTTCAGGTTGGCATGGGAAACAGTAGTGATGGCCCAAACAAAGCTTCTTAAACCATTTGCTCAACTTGTATTTTCTCACCCCCACTAGATTGTTCAAAAATGGCTGAAAGCATGCCTCAAAGCAAACCAAGAGCACCATCTACTGGGTTTAAAAAGATATAGCAAATGGTTCACGAAGCTTCATTTGCACATAATTAGGAAACAGATGAACAGGCCTGGCACTAAGTCAAAAAATGTGTGCATGTCACACCTGTGCATGCTTGGCCCTCAGCTTGTTGAGGATGTTGGTGGCATCAAAGCCAGCGTTGTCGCACAGCTGGCGGGGGATGATCTCCAGGGCCTTGGCGTAGGCGCCAATCAACAGCTGCTGCTTGCCCGGGATGCTGCGAGAGTAGTCTCTCAAGTAGCGAGACAGCTCCATCTCTATGGCCCCGCCTCCCGCCACAATCGAGTCATTCTGGGGGGGAAAGGGTAATGTGGTTATAGCCTTTAGTGAGCACCCCCACGGCCCCCACCAACAGGGCCTCTGTCACCCCCCACCTTTATGGCACGCCGCACAATCATGATGGCGTCGTGCAGAGAGCGCTCCGTCTCCTCCAGGAACTGCTCCGCGCCACCCCGCAGGATGATGGTGCACGTCTTCGCTTTTGGGCAGCCCTTGAAGAAGTTGTACCTGTAGGTGGCAGTGTTGTGTATCTCCTGCTCCAGTACTGTTTACACATGTACTCGGGCATTCATTGGAAGCTCAGCCTGGCTGCACTTATGCCTGGTTGCCTCTGACAGCATGTATGTTTGCAATGTGCCGTTCGCATCACTTGTATATTGCTTTGGACAAAAGCACTTGCTATATATGTAAACAAGATGATCAATGTAACCCAGAACTGTCGTTTCAGTACGGACCGTTCCCATCCCTTTCAGACACATACCTCTCACCTCCAACCTGGACCTCTTCAAAGAGGGCACATTCCCCCAGCACATCATCAGTCATGGAGCCTACACTGGTCTGGATGGAGCCCCCACAGGCCTAGAGGATGTATTGCACCAAACGTCTCAATGAATTTTACATGTGTGAAAAGGGGTACAGACCACTGAAGAGGCAGGTGACCATGACTTATAGGAACAGGACAAATTAGTAACTGTAAAACATAGTAGCATGAAGACCTAGAGCAGGAGATGTAACCATATTTACAGTGAAACTAATACGGAATTTTAGCCTTGATCAGGATGTAGGAGATGTCAGAGAGCAGCTTTACAAGGTCAGCAAGTGCCATCTTGTCCAGAGGTCCAGCAATTTTTCAAAAAACAGGAATTAGACACAAGTGTTTGCTCAATCACCCCACTATGCTTAAGCAATATCCACACACAATCTGTCTGTGGTCATTTTCAGGCAAAAGACACATTTGTACTACAACACAGGAAAAAATATCAGAAGGCTTTGTGTGGAGTTCCTACCATCATAGTCCTCTTGAGGTCTTCTTCCTGCACTCGGCCAGCACAGAAGAGGTCGCGATCAGCAAAGTATTGTGTGGCCACATCCCCGATGGGGAGTTTGGACAGCACCACCTTGGCCCCAGACTTATAGATCTTCTCCAACTTGTCATACAAGATGCTCCACTCAGCATCCACAATGGCTTGGTAGTCCTGAAGAGCAGCATTGGAAAGGTAAACGTTACCGGCAGTCCTCATTCAACAGATAATGGTATGGGAGCGTAGACAATATTAACAGTTAGGCCAACTTGCTAACCTCCACAGACTTTACGCGGACTTCAGCATTGTCCTTCTCAGCTTTCAGCTCCAGCTCCACATTGAGCAGAGCGATTTTGGGGTTCTGATAGCATTTTGGCTGCATCTCAAAGCCTGCATAGGAGAAGGTCTTTTTGAAGGCCACGCCTGCCACCAACTGAGAGTCCTGCCGACAGGCACACACACTTAGGTGATGAACATTGGCCACAATGCAGCTGGATGTAAACACCAAGAAAACAGCAAAACCAAGTAAACACACTCCAACATGGCTCTAAAACAGCAGCACGGCTTTGTCCTTTGACCACTCAAACTTCTTTCATGAACATGCTCATCAGGTCAGCCCTGACATCAGGGATCAGCACTCACTTCCAAAGCACCTCCATGGACCTTCTTCACCCCAATCATTTTGAGTGGCAGCAGCTCATCCAACATCATGACGGCATCCACCACCATCTTGGAGAAAAACTCTTTCTGCACAGCAATGAGTTTAGAGTTGAGGGCTGTGGCAGCACACCTCTCCAACAGCCCCATCTGCTCCCTGGAGGTGTGGGAATCACACAGTAAAATTCCCAACCAAGCAGTGTACAGAGCAGCTTTCTGCTCCATTCATTAGTAGAACATACTCTGATATCACACTAAAGCAGGGGTATCAGACTCTAGTCCTGGGGGGGGGGAAGAGCCCCACACATTTTTGGGTTTCCCCTCACTTAATACACCTAATTCAACTCCTGGTGCTAATTACCACACAGCTCTTAAGCCGAGTCATTTGTGGTGGAACTAAGCAACACAGGGCTCCGCCCCCCCCCCCGGAATAAAGTTTGACACCCCTGCACTAAAGCATGCTGGGATTCCCCCCCCCCCCCCACACCACTCACTGCTTGTCATCCTTCTTTACTGCTACAGATATTTCCTTGATCTTCTTCACAGCCTGTACGAGAACATGGAAGCTTGTTTATGCATTTTGCTACAGACACAGATCGACAAGTCTGTCTTACTGCTTTCTGAAAGGATGGGCACTTTAAAAGGTGCCATAGAATGCATTTTTTTGTCACCATTTTAAATTGACCTCTGTTGTTCATAAAGATTTATTAACTTGGTTTGGTATAAAAGTGCCCAGAAGCGGTCTTACAGGGCCATTTAAAACCCTATTTTTAATTTATCAATGACAAATCACATTTATGACAGTGGCCCCATAAGATTATGATGGAGCTGAAAAATTCCTATTACCTAGTGGCGTCATAGAGCAATGTACTACTCATGTGTTTGTGCTGATGTTGGTCTGAACAAACCTACTGCGCTGCTAATAGTGTAAAAGTATAGGACATAATTATACACAGTACTTAATACTTGATAATGATAAACATGTTAATGGTTTTTATGTATTCACCATACAGTACTTTGTTAGAGTACTTTGCCACAGATAACCAATACTCCCAATTCAACATAGGCACAATGTTAGCAGTCACGACTGTTTTCAGCACTGTAAACAGAATGTTGCCATTACTGTGCGTCTCATTCAACAAACCATTTTCAACAAACCAGCTTCCTCACGCAGTTTTTAAAATTGACAACCCCTGTGCTGCTTGTAAATGTGTTTGCAATAAAATTGGACCTCTGCTTTCAACAGTGTTTGAGCATTCACAGAACGTCATTTCCAAACTCTCATTATTCAACTATGCCCAAGGTTAAGTGAGATTTTCATTCTATGGCACCTTTAAAAACACACCCAGTTGGCAAACCTGAATTAGCAAAGCAATGGTCCATTTTTAAACATAGTTGCTACACAATTTAATAATCATACTCAATGAGGACCTAAAAATGAATATAATGATCCCACTGCATGTGTGTGACAGGACTGGGCTATGACCCCTACCAGGTGTGTCGCTGTGCGGAAGGCACGGATGATAATCTGCGGGTGCATGCCCTCCTCGATGTACGATTTGACCTGCTTGAGAAACTCAGCAGCCAGCAGAGTCACAGAGGTCGTTCCGTCCCCCACCTGAAGGGGCCAGAGGCACATAGAGTTTCTTAGACTTGTGTACAGGACAGCGGCATGTTCCGATACTATATTCATAGATTTATACCCGGCTGCAGTGTCTCACCTCCGCATCCTGGGACTTTGCAATGTCCACCAAGGTTTTGGCAGCAGGATGGACCACATCCAAGAGCTTCAGGATGGTGGCCCCATCATTGGAGATGGTGGCTTTGCCTGCAGGGATGGAACAGTGACGGTTAAGAGGCTCAATCATTTTGGGCTGAGACAGGGCAGAGGGTGGTGTTTGACGGAAGACCAAACACTGCGCTAAAAGGAAGCTGCACGAGACTCGCACTGGTCCCCACAACACTGCAAACAGCTGGATTTCTGGGACTCCACCACTTGCATCCCCTTCACCACAAACACAATGAAACAGAAGTTAAACCCTATGACCCTAAACACGCATGCCTCATTATTCCTTTTGTGATGGGGTGAACGAAAACGCTCTACTTCTGTCCGTCCAGTTCCATACCTCTGCTGTCCACTATGAGTTTGTCCATGCCACGGGGGCCCAGGGTGGTACGCACCGCCTCAGCGATCACCTGGCAGGCATTAATGTTGCTGACCAGCTGGGGTACACCCTGAGAGGAGTCGGTCCCCTCCTTCAACAGGATGACAGGTGTGGGCTGGACAGGACACAATCAGAGGGGACAGGTCACAGGGGAATTGGTCAGAGTGAACCACGTCTTCTAGTGACCAAAGCAGCAAGAGCCAGTTTATTGCCGACTGTCTCTCATGTCTTTGTAAAGCACATATAATCAAGATGCCTTAGAGCAGAGGTGTCACACTCCAGTCCTGGGGGGGCGGAGCCCTACACAGTTTTTGGATCACCCTCATTTAACACACCTGATTTAACTCCTTGTGCTAATTACCACACAGCTCTTGAGCTGGATCATTTGTGCTGGAACAGGGAAAGAACTAAGCTACACAGGGCTCTGGCCCTCCAGGGCTAGAGTTTGAGACCCCTGCCTTAGATAGTGTTTCTTAAACCTAGTTCTGGAGGATCCCCTGGCAGAATTTTTTAATTCCAACTTTACCTAAAATCAGGCTCAGATGGTCGTTAATAGGCTAATGATGCATGTGGTAGGTTGAAAGTAGTGCGGGTTGAAATGCAAACTTTGTGGCGGGGCGGATCCTCCATGAACGGGACTGACAGCGACCAAACACAGTGTCGCATCCAATTGAAAAAGGTACGGGTACTATAAAATCACAGTAATAAGGTGTAATAGAACCAAAGTATTTATATAAACGCCCGGGTTTCAAATTTGCAACCGTGCGTGCAAATTAACCGTTACAGTCTAATATGGGACCAAGCACAAGCTTCTGGGCAACGTTAATCAAAAGGTCCTGAATCAGGACCTCATCACAAAAAACTAGTCTCATAAGGAAATCTGCTCAACCCCTTAATAGTTACCAAGAGCAAAACCGGCCACAAAAATTGACAGATACGGGACCTCGGCATGCAATACATACGTACTCAGGACAAAAAGACATGCTTTCAGGAGCAGACACTACTACCATGTTATTACCATAACGTAAGAAGACCAAATTATCATGCTTACAAAGCACGTAATAACGAAACTACCAGTGTACTCACCATCATAGTTAAAACGCTGTGGCTTCCCCTCCCACAATGCACTCCGTGGAGGAAGCTTCTAGCACGAAGAATGAATACCCATTCTTATTGGCTCAAAAGGCAAATATGGGCGTGGTCTGCTGTTAGATTTTCTTCGCTGCAAAAGCTGTGGTTTGGTTTTAGAATATGGTTGGGTGACGGCGACGTTACATTGAAAATTATAAATCTAAAGAGAAATAGGAAGCTATTAATACCCAATTGTTCTGGATTGAATAATGATGTGTATGTTTCGTGTGATCTGTTTTAATGTTTGTGCGGTGTTTGCGAAGGGCAGAGATACTGTTCATTAAGTCGCACCATTACATAAGTAGCCTAAAGCACAGTTCTTGGTGGCTTAACTCAAGTAAAAAATGCTGAAATGTAAATAATTGCGAAGAGAAGCAAGCTTTATATGCTTGTTGAAATGGAACACTTTTTGAAAATCTGCTTTCTGGGAAAATTCACAGAATCATCCCAATGTCTTGAACTTGATGCCATACTAAATACAGTAATGTCCCTTGAACAGTACTATATAGAAGTGGAAAATAAAGTATTACGAAATACATATTAACTACAAAAGTTTACAAAATTTAACTCGCCCTAAATCATTACTATCCCCTACGCCTGAATGATGAATCCGTGCATCCTGAGGCATTGCGGATATCTCTGAGATAAAAGAATAAAAAAAACAAAGGACAATCTTGTGATAACGCGTCCGTTTATTGTCTTGCATGAGTGGTCAAGCATAAATCCTTCTGGCACAGTTTCACTATCTTACCGAGTCGTGTCGCAGGTTTGTGTTTTTGGCATGTTATGACATTGAAGAACAGGTTCCAGGTATTCCTGCAGTGAGGCGCACTTTATCTGCTAGAAGGCAAGGTTTCCTGTAACACTCTACCCAAGACTGGTCTCGTTAGCGAAAACCTAGAGATGGACATGAACGTCAAAGAGGGTAAACTCTTCATACAACATCACAAGTTCGGAAAGGTAAGAAATCATTTATCTCTAGATAACGAAATCTTGATTTTCACTTTACAGGGATGCCTTGCAACGTTTAACTGAAGTCGACATTTCTGGCTTACGTTGTCTTTATGATCAAAACATTAAAAATGAGTATACCGTACAAATGGTAGTTTACAAACCACGATGAATATCTATAAACAAAAAAACGTAACGGTTGTCTATACTTTAGTGAGTTTATTCTACATGCTGTTTTAGTACAGGGCTCTTGAATATTGCAGCACGATGGATTCACGGTATCAGAACATGGACATGAACATTGATACTAAAAGACCACGTAGATGGAGAAGGCATTGTATTTTTTTCAGCTACACAATTTTAGTTACTGAAATTAGACAGAAAATTGTTTATGTAATAAATCAGGCGAATATTTTATAATACTCAGGCATTCATATAGAAACTATATTTGACATTTTTCACACCTTATCCGTACGCAATACAGAATTCAGTCTGCATTATATATTAAAAACTGTCCAGCTTTAATACTTCCGCACGCCGCTTGAGCGCTGTTTCATGCTGGTATGCGGGACGGGTTTGAACAAGCTTACTTTCGTCACCCGCATTCCTGCAACACGCCTGATCATCCGGTAGGGCGGCGGTCCGCACTGACGGTCCGCTCCCCGGCGGCATGGGCTGGGCAAGAGAGGAACAGCACCCCCACTTTCGCTAAAACTCAAGTCTGTCCCCTCAACAAACACTTTGCTGGTACAGGTTTGTACCCCTAAGGTTAAAACAACGTTCATGTACCGCCAATGGTGCAAAAATGTTCCTGAGTCCATTTCTGTACTTTAAATTTGACTAAAAGGCAGGCTCTTGAGAATACAGCCCCAGTAACTGTACCCTCAAAGGTGCAAATTGGAAGTTTTCTCTAACAGCATATAGATGGAAAGAAATAATTTATGATAGTTAATTATGATTTCATAATTTTGGTTATTTTTTCAAGGGTATATTTCTCACCGTCCTCTCTGAGAACTCCCCCATTTTTAAAATTTTGATTCGCACTTGCTCGCTGGCTGATTTCAGTGCACTTATATGCCATACAGCGCATGCTACCATACCAAATACCATATGCCAGTTAAGTGTTAATGCATCTCTGCCTGCCCCTCAGAAGCTGAAGTGGAGGAAGGTGTGGTTAGTGCTGTACGGGGCCAGCCAGCATGGCGTGGCTCGACTCGAGCTCCTGCGCTGCGCCGGGACCGAGTATGGGCCCGTCTCCCGGAGGCCCGGCAAGAAAGTGCTGCGCCTATCTGACTGCGTCAGTGTGCGGGAAGCACCCGGAGAGTTGTGTCCAGGGGACGGCATGGCCGCCTTCGTGGTGGAGACCACGGAAAAGAGCTACACTTTTGCCAGCGAGCAGCAGACTACCACAGACTGGGTGGAGAAACTGCGTCTGATTGCCTTTCAGGTGGTTTTTGTGTGTGTGTGTGTGTGTGTGTAGAATTGCTGCACATGTTGAAGCATTTAAGCTTCCCCAAGAAGTAGAGTCCAATGTGTCCATTGCTGTAAACAGCCTCAGTGTTGCATCTCCAGTCCAGGTGATGGGGCTGGGCAGATGGCTGCTTGCTCCTCCTGCAGCAACAGACAACAGAAACAGTAACACAGACATCAGTTTAATACGCAGCTCTACAGCATCATATTATTAGCAGCTGACGGTGGGAGGAACTAGACCGTCTGCCATGAGGAAGGAGAGTGGCTGTGCTGGGGCCCTGGGTGACACTGTAAACGTCCCGCAGTGAAGGCGGAAGTGTCCCTGGAAGTTGGTAGTGGTCTCCAACATCCTCTGTGCTCTGTGGTCCCAAGCTGAAAATTTGAGAATGTAGGTCAGGCTTGATGGAGATGTCTAGGGCACGTGCATACATCTGAGGATCTAAAGACACTGGTTTTCCGTCTTATGACATCACATATATGCTTCAAAAAGGCCCTGGAGTTAAGGACCAGCCTGCTTGGGCTGTTTTTATGTGGCTCGGGATTACAATGAAAACTGCCAACACTCCCCTTTGCTGTGTCATAGGCTGATAGTAAACGAGATTTCAGCATACAGCAGTCCATCCGAATGGCAGAAAACACGATATATGACTCCCTGGAGGAAGGTAAGAGATTGGTTTGTCAAGTCATTTTAGACCTTTGCTGAACTTGTGATATTGCTGAACATCAGATTGTTAAAGGCAGACCTGTGAGCTGGCCTGCTATCCCAGGACATGGTCAGGTTCTATTCATGAGCCTGCTGACACTGGGCATGGTCAGGTTCAGTTCATGAACCTGCTATCCTGGGATATGGTCAAGTTCTGATCATGAGCCTGAAATTCTGGACATGGCCAAGTTTTATTCTTGAACCTGTGCTTCCTGGCCTCTCTTGCAGTGCATGAGTTTTGCGTGATTGTGCGAGCCTCCGAGGCAGCTGACCGCTGTGGCCTGCGAGGGGCGTACTGGCTGAGGGTCACCGGGGATGGGCTGGTCTTGTTGGAGCCAGACACCAAGGAGACGCTGCTATGCTGGCCCTACAGGCTGCTCCGTCGCTACGGCAACGACAAGGTCAGCACAAAAGGGGGGTGGAATTAATGTGAGGTAATAGAAAGTTCATTTAGGGCCCAAACGCACATGGCAGTGTGGAGTTACAAACCAGAGCTGTGTATCATGATGATAATCTCTGGAGTGGTGTGTTTGAGCCGACTGACAGCAAAGTCATAGATACGTCGGGTGCGGTTCTGCCCCTAGGAGACCTTTACAATAGAAGCGGGCCGGCGCTGTGCCTCTGGGCCTGGTAGCTTCAGCTTCGAGACGCGACAGAGTCCAGCAATCTTTGCCCTGATGGAGGAGAGGATCCGTCAGGAAGTCCGCAGCTCTGGGTGCCATGGAGACGAGGTTCTGGAAGGGCAATGTGAGGGGGAAGGGGGCGTGCCGAGACACCCTCGAGCCCACTCGCCCCTGCCCCCCACACCCAGGAGCTCGGCCTTGATGGAGCTGACGAGCCCTTATGCTGACCCTGCTGACCTCCTGCGGCCCACTGCAGTGTCCTGCCGCCACGGCAACCAGCCTGAACCTGTGTACTCAGACGTGGATCGGGACTTGGCCCAGCAAACTGGAGCTATGGTGCTGGAGGGGTGCGCAGTGGCCAGGGAATGCAGGAACGCCGAGGAGGACAGTCCTATACATCTGTACAGCCGTGTGATGAAACACGCTGCACCACCAAGCCACACCCTGGTGGCTCCTGATGTCATCTATGACAGCTTAGGGCAGATTTGACCTGAACCTCGTACTCTGTCTGCTTTTCTATGATGTTCTTTACTTTCTCTGCTGCTGCTCCATTTGACAAGACCGGGAACTGCATGCTAATGCAGACATTTCACTCAGCAACATTTTGGCTAGCAAAGCAAAATCTTTTCATCAACAAAACATTACCAACACTCCTTAAATCCCTTCACACATACTCATTTGCCTTCCCACTCGATAGCGGAACCATCATTCTTTGTCATCTAACTGCTGTCCTCTGGCTTATCCAGATCACAGAAATGAATTAGGACAACAACAACAATTTGGTATTTTGTGACAAAAACATTTAATCAGGGGCTGCAGATTGTTGCAGGATGATTCCTTCTGATCATCTGAGACCTGGAAATATTCAGAGATTCCAGTGTCAGCAGAGAAAGGAATGGATGCATGGTCATTCAGGGCGCCACCTAGTGTTGCTATGAAGCCATATATTGCATTTTGAGGCTGCACTGTTATATCCCCCTGCAGTGAAATGTGTAACATGGGGGCTAATGATCTATTATAACTCAGGCATTGTGTTAAGTGTGTGAGTGTCTGTCTGTCTGTCTCTCTCTCTCTCTCTCTCTGTCAATTCACTCACTATTTAATTTCTTTGTTGTTTGCCTCTTTACTTTTTAAACACTTGCA
>JAABNY020000050.1:9600088-9612076 GCA_015164015.2 Brevimyrus niger
TATAGCTATATTGAAAATAAACCTTTTAAATAAACTTTAAATATTTAAAATAACATAAAATTTAATTGCATATTTTTCAATCGATCAATTAATCAATCTTAACTGATATACTACTCTTTTAACCACAGAGTTTACAAAGTGCTTTAAAGACCTTTTAAAAGAAAGAAAGAAAATAAATAAATAAAATACCACCAGAACCGTGGGACTTTCACCATTTACATTGCCTATAGGGACTCCATTCCCTACCTCAGAGGGGACTTCATCCCCTACCTCAAAGGGGACTCCAGCTCCTACCTCACATGGCATTGCTGCCTCTACCACACAGCAGCCTCTAGCCCCTACCTCACAGGGGCCTCCATCCTCTACCTCAGAGGGGAATCCATCCCCTACCTCACTGGGGCACCTGGGAATCAGAATTTTTGAAAGATTTGTTCCTCAAGTCCCAGATTATTGAGTCCCCAATGATCAGGGTTCTCTGTGTGTTTGTATCTGGCTGACTTGTCGAGCAGCCAAGCTGCACGGCAAAACTGGGGGCTATTAGGACCCTGATGGCACCAGCGATGCTGTAATGTAGCTCCATGGTTGGTCTGGTGGGAACGTGAAGTTTGAGTGTGTGGAGGCTGTAGGGGTGGTGAAGGTTCCTCAGCGAAGTGCTTCAGCTGAGACCCCAACTGAGACAACGGCTGGTACCCGGTTACCAAGCCTGAATGGTATGTGAGTCAAGTAGACTCCATAGCTGCTCCTTGCTTTTATCTCCCTCGATGACCATCCAAGCTTCCATCTTGGTCAATACAAGGGTGGACGCTGAGATTAGCTTCATCTTAATTAGCACCCAGATTATCCCAGTGTAACACAGCCAACACCCTGGACATGTGCTCAGTCCATTCCATGGGACGGTAGCATCTCAGCCAGCCACCTGCATGGCCACAAAACTCTTGCCACTAGAGAAAAGTGTCCAGAAGTGGTTTGGTGTCCCGGATATGGCAGAAACCCTGCTTTCTGGTTCAAAAGCTCTCTCTGAATGTTTCAGACATTCTTGGCAGTCAGAGATAGCATCAGCTGGCATGGCGCCTGTTATTTAGAAAACCCTGCTTTTCTTTAGCAGTTCTTAAAAATGTAAATAAAATTATTTTCAGATAAAAGTGGTAAAAACTGTAAAAGCAGTAAACTGTGCCAAAACCACTGAAAAGCAACTAAAAGTGATGCAATTTTTTTCTTGAATTTCCGATTATTCCGCTGTCCGATTAGGAGACAGATAAGAACCAAATCGTCCGTCTGCACAGTACGGCAATTTATGACAAATTCAATATAATAATTTTTTTTGTTTTTACTTCCTGAACAGATGGTCAGCTGACGACCTCACTCATTAAGTCCATACTGTCTACATTATTGCTGGTCATCATGTAAGATGGACTTCGTATTGTCTCCTGTAGACCTGTTTTGCGGATTTGACTGGCACTGTTATAGTCTACTTTTAATATTTCCTTTAAATGAGTTTATATTTGTATACAAAGACCGTCGAATTGCATGCCGAGATACACACGTACAACACATGCAGCATCTTATAGTGCAAACAGCCAGCAGGTGGCGCTCGCTGCGCACTCTTGCTTGAGTCCCCGGTCATTCTGTCTTCCATTGTCGCCGCCTAGTGGTTCGGACGCATACGTCCGAATTTTCAATAACAAAGAATAACAAAGAAAAATGACGTTCAATAAAAGAAACAAATGTAGAAAATCAACCAAAAACGGCTTGTTACACTACAAAAAAACCTTCATTATAATAGTTGTAGAAAGTTGCACAATTTTTGTGCCATGGTTTTTTTGTAATAAGTAAAAATAAAACGATCATGGTAGCCATCTTTAAACGGGTCGAGTGTCCGGAAGTGAAATATAATTGTTAATAAAATTAAAACTAAGCACTTCAAACTATTTCATTCAAGACCAATAATTCAAAAACCGTCACAGTATTGAGACAAAACAAAATTTCCCATAAATATGACTGTCATGCTCTCAAATAGCTTGCTCACTCCTCGCAGGAAAATGTCAGTCGGCATCCTGTACATCCGTGCTATCTCATCTTCGTATTTTTATAAGAAAAACATTGAATAAAATGACAAAGTTACCCTCGTTTGAAAGCTTGATCTATTATGTACATAAATCAATCACTGTCATTCTTCATTGTCAAGTTTTTTTTTTTTTTTAATATGCTCTGTTTCCCTGCTAGCATGTATTTTTTTACACACTGAACCTTTGCCCATGGTTATGTTTCACCATGATAAACTTTTTGTATGAACATTAACTTACAATGTAATCTGCTTCATCCAATAGAGATTTACCTCAGTTAATTGGTTTTCCATTATTTCTTATGGGACAAATTCGATCAGAACTCGAACTATTTAGGATTCGATCCGATTCCGGTGTTCCGGGCAATTCGGTTTCCCCATGTTTCCCCTGTCGCGCGCTGATTTGTACACGGTTTCGCTGTTGTTTTCATGTCTTTTTACGAAGCTCTTGAGGTAAACAAGCCATATATTTTAAAACATCACACGCCTTTTCGATGTTTTTTTGTTTTTCAGATAAAAAATGAAAGTATTTAATTAGGTGGATAGACATGAAAACGGTGTGGTATTGCTTATAAGAGTATATTATGCGTGACGGTCTACTGTGTTCACATGTAATAATGTACCTGGGTAATTTTCAGACATCTCCCATACATATTCGCCGAAATAATATGGGAAACATTTTTTTCTGACATCCAGGATATTTGGTTCTCCCTGTTAAAACAAGTATACAGCAACTCTGGGCCTCGGTACTAATAACAATACAGTATTCACATATAAAAATGGACCTGAGTGATCAGACATTTCACATACCTCTTTGCTTTAATATTAGGGGAAACATAATTTCCTGATAGACATGGGAAACATAGGGAAACCGAATTGCCCGGAACACCTGAACGGAAGTTCGAGAACCGAGGTACCACTGTATTACTTAATTTTCCTATTGCTGCTCACCATTGCAGGAAGAATTTTTGAGCCCATTTTTATATTCTCAACAAATAGATTGATTTAATGTAGTTTTTATTATGGTTGGTTTGGTTTGCTTTTACTGATTTATTAATTAGTTCATTTTTTTACATTTGCGTATATCTGGTGTGATAATCATGTAACATTTCACCACTGAAGTACATGGAACTGATTTTCCTGTTATTGACGGTCTGTGCTTTTCTCTCGCGGCTGGGGATGAACTAACAAAGCACTACTTAAAGTTCGTTCGTTAATTCAGAAATAACGAAGGGTTTTTTAAAACGCCCGCATACCTTACTCGTACTTTACTTATGCGGTTCGTTATCTTGTTCGTTATTCGCTAAAATCGACTGCTTTCGGGAAAGCCACCCCTGGTCAATTTCTAAATCACACCATGAGCACAAACCAACGATCTAATGATACAAGCCATGTGTGTCTGCGTTACAAGCACCAGCAGTCAATGACACAAAAGAAATATACCTAATTAAAGACAAATTAAACACTGGTTCAACTTCAAAACATAATCCAAATGGGAAATCCCGACATTAATAAAAAACGTGCACTGAAAGCCCTCCACCTTTTGGCTCAAATAGACAAACTGTTGAGAGCTGATAAACGCCGCTCTATAAGACATTATTATAATTATTTACAATTATTTAATTGTTTCATGGCCCTGTGGTGGACTGGCGACCTGCCCAGGGTGTACAGTACCTCGCCTCTCGCCCGATGATGCTGGGATTGGCTCCAGGTTTCCCGCAACCTAGGTGGATTAGGTGGTATAGATGATGGATGGATGGATGAGTAATTGTTTCATGATATAAAAAATGCATTAGCCTAATTATTGCATAACTACACAAAATTAAACAGTATTAAACAATGAACTATATAGACATAGAACTACAGACATAGATCTATTTCCTAATTTTTAGATAACTGTCTTTATTGACTCATTAGTGGTGAGGGATGCATACATTTAATTCCTCCAAATTTAATGGGATTAAACTCCCTTATTTATCGTTTTTACAATGTACTTCCCTCTGTGTGATGCGCGAATACACAGGATGTGTGCCAGCTTCGCAATTCAGAGACTACTTACTATAGTGCTACTGACTTTGCCGTAAAGAGCTGCAGCGTTCGATAAATTAACGCGCAATTTCACAGCTGTGTCCTTTTATAGAATCTAGAAAAGACCGACAAAGGGTAAGTATCCTTTACACAGTTTTAAATCTCTTCATTTTAGTATGTGGTTTAATGCTGCTTCTGTTAGTATGATTATGTTTTAGAAAGGAAATTAAAAATGCACAAGTAA
The DNA here is from genome assembly GCA_015164015.2 of Brevimyrus niger. Lineage (NCBI taxonomy): Eukaryota > Metazoa > Chordata > Actinopteri > Osteoglossiformes > Mormyridae > Brevimyrus > Brevimyrus niger. The sequence continues at coordinate 9,604,423 of JAABNY020000050.1, forward strand.
AAAATGCCCCACTACGTACTGCCCCGTACTTGTAACTTTTGTCTGTATTACGCAGAGAAATGCAAACTAACGTTTAGAAGTCAAATAGCTAGTTCTGATTGCAATGCCATTTTTATTTACAATTACATTAATTGTCTCAAATGTTTTGTAGTATATTCGATCTGCATTTTAAATAATGTAATGGGCCTATAATCTATAAAGTAATGTTTTATGGAGTTTATTTTTGTGCTTTTAATTTCGCTATATCTAAAACAAAAATAGAAAGATATTGATATAAAAGATATAGAAAGATATAAAGATGTGTTTGTTAAACAATTCTATATAATTGCGTTTATTTGCTTCTTTATTCGTTCATTTAGGACGCCGAGATAAATTTTTGTTAGATTTTATTTTTTCAAGAAGGAATTATTTCGTCTTGCTTTTATGATGATGATTATGATGACAATTATTATTTCTCTTTCTTTTTTTAATTAATCGTGAAATATTAAACGGAAGTGTGTCGTCGGAATGACGTCTTTAATATGTCGTTTTTGGACGTTAAATTTTGGTCCACTGAAGGGGTTGTTTTCAACGTCTTATAATATCAAAAGCAGACTAATTTTAGACATTGTGTATGTCGTGTCTCTTGACTAAATTCATGTATAAATGAACAGATTCACCATGCTTGCTACTAAAGCTTAAACCTAAATTTCGTATTGCTGCGACGTGAAGATCGAGGTATCGCAAACAGACAATTGCAGGGGAAATACCCATTTAATTAATAATCTGTACAAGGATTACAGAAGACACCCAACCAGCACCAAACATAGTTATATGTAAGAAACACAAGGTTGTCAGACGACGAGCTGTAAGACGCATAGACGGTAGGAAATTTATGTAAGCTAATTACACACGAGGATCAGACTGGGTACACACAAGACACAGGTAAACACATGCGAAACAATAAGGAATTGCCTATTAATAATAACAGCAACAACACAACAATGGCTATTTAAAAATGCAAGCGGTCCATGCTGGGACATGAGCCCCGCCGGTGCTACAATGTATACAACAGAACAGTACAGAGCTAAAGTATCATGAAAAGAAAAAGCAAATTTTAAAAGCTTATTACAATCCACGATATCTGCTGTGGCTTAGCATTGCCATCTATAATAGTTCCGTTGTGGTCACTATAGCCATCACTAACTCACAGTGGAATCAGTCACAGTTAACTAGCCACAGCAGGTTGAAGTTGGTTATAAAAAATACCAAAGAAGTTAACATGAAGGAAAATCATGAACATAATTTAGCATTAACCTGGTTTACAAGCTGGATGTTTGTTTGACCAGGCATCAAGCTGCTGCCAGATTTTGAAATCCCGTGTTCTGCGCGTGCACAAAAGTGCCCAGCTGCTCTGCACTACTCAGTTTTCACACGGTTTTCAGAACGAACATAAACAATGCACGATATAATTTATTGTCATATCAGTGCAAATACACATAAAATACGTACGCATTTGCATAATAAATCACGTTAGTTTCGAAATAATCTGTATTCACAATTATGTTGATAACAACAATGTTGATGTTTGTAAATAAAATTCTCTGCACCTGTCATAGTCCTCCACATAACGTCAAAAAAAAAAAAATAACCTTCAAATGTTGAATGTCATATTAACGTACAAGTTGGGTCATGGATGGACGTTAAAATTGTGGACCTAGTGTGGACGTTGTATAAATGTCCAGAATTGGTCGTGGACTGACGGACCTAATATAGACATGATCTGCACGTCTATCCGACGTCCAATGTGGGTAGCAAACATTTGGACGTTTGATGACCGTTGAAATGACGTTCCTCTGACACGTCCCGTCATGGTTCAAAAATAGTTCCGAAATGAAATTCGAACGGACCCACAAAGTGGACCTTCGCTCACACATGCAATCACTATTAAAATGCACTTAGCGAAAACGCAAAGTGACAGCTATGCATGCAACCCCAGACAACTGTAGACATGTACAAATGTATATCAATGCATTTTTTGGCAATGTTCTGTGTCACATATTTTTACCGATTTATGCCGTCTTACCCGACTGTTTTTGGCCGGGGACACAACGTCGCCGTCGGACCAATGTTTGCTATTTTTTAAGTGTTCGGGGTCTTACCTTAAGCGCTACACCATCTTCATCAGTCGTGGTATTGGTGGGCAACAGTTTCATTTGAAATACTCGCTCTATAGTGTTCACGACACAGCAGATAAAAGCTAATTCAGAATATAAGGATCATGTTATGCATCTATACACATAAGACGATTCACCCGGCTTCCTAAACTGTTAATCATAATTACTAACATTGGTCGCTGCATTTTTTAAGGCGGCAGTGGTATCAGTGGTATCTTCACTGAATCAAGGAAAGAAAACCACAAACACGCGATTCAAAATTATGTCCGTGGGGGTTTTGTAACATTTTAGAGGTCGTGACTTTTCGGTATAGTTTGTAGCTGCTAGTTTCGTGGAGAGCCACTTGTTTCCAAAAGAGTAACCAGAGGTTTTGACTCATAGCGTTAAAAACTGTTTAAGTCGCTGTTTCATAATGAAAGAAGGCACGCGCTCTCCGTTGTTTGTTTGACCGTCTATCTATCTTTCTATTTGTTTATTTGTTGATTTATGACAGGTGGTGGTGGGGGGGTCTGCCCACTATTTCAGATCTCCCTGATCATATAATAACCCTAATATTTAAATTGCCATTAGATAAATGGGGATTTTATTTTTGTATTGAAATTTTAACGTGTTTATTAAGATTTTTTTTTCTTCATGTTTAATACTTTTCATTTAACATAGTCAATTCAAGCAGATATTTATTGCATAGGCGTATAGAATTGTGATTCTTGTGATGATTACAAATTAGTTCCTGGCAAGCCTATAATTCTGTGTGCTAATAAATGCTAAAATAACAACTATAAACAAACACACAACAATATTGAGATCAAAATATAGTTCATCGTACTGGCATCACTGTTTTCATGCCGCACTGTGTGCGGCAGGCACTGGGTGAGTGACAGTGTGTCCTAAGTCCCAGGTGATCCCGCGGAAACTGGAGAGGCACACTGCAGCTCGCCCAGGCCCAGCCAAGCATGTATCAGGAAAACGAGAGCTACGATTACTTCTACTACAACGAGACAGACGACGACGCAAATGGCGACAACTGCCAGGTGGAGCTAGGGGCTGTGCTGCCGCTCATGCGCTCGGCCTTCTACTGCCTGGTCATGGCGGTGGGAGTGCCGGCGAACATGGCACTGCTGCTGGCACTGTGGGCCAGGCACCGGGGAGCCGGCAAGCTGGGCTCTTTGCCGCTGTGCCACTCTTGGACGAACAGCGAGATTCTGGCTGCGAACCTGGCTGTTTCTGACCTGCTGTTCCTGGGTTCACTGCCGGTCTGGATCTACACCGATCTGAGCGGGGAGTGGAGGGGAGGGGCAGCTGGCTGTAAGGTGAGCGGAATGGTGGACAGCACCGTTGCTTCCTACTCTCGGGGTTGGAGGTGGAAATCGCCCCTTCACTTTATCCAGATATATGCATAGGAATTAGAGCTGCCAAACTGGTTGTTGGTGTGAATGGCGTGTTTCCCCTGTCATGGGTTGGCACCCTGTCCTGGGATATTCCCAGCCTTGTGCTTCTGGGATAGGTTCTGGAACCCTGCATAACACAAGTGGGTGCATAAAATGGATAGACGAATATGGAGGTCATTTTCATGTCCATTTGTGGACGGCAACTGGGTTGGATCTTAAGCTCCTGTAAATACACATTTATCAAGGGGAAATTGCAAACGTATCGGTGTATGCCAGGCCCAATGTGTTTTTGTGGACCATTTTGTGTGTCTGCATTCTTCCACATTGAAATTTGTGCAGGACAAACGTGGAGCTGAACCCACTGCTGCTCTCCTCTTTACTTTAGGCAGTTCCCTACATCACCGCCCTGAACATGTACGTGGTTGTTTGGCTCGTGACCTTCATGAGCATCGACAGGTACCTGTGTCTGTTTTCTTAACCTAATGGGGACTTTGTGAGTAAGAGTGTATTTTCAGCTTTAGGGCGGACCACTGTTTTAAAGTTGCTGTGTGAGCTGAGATATTGACATGCCTGATAGGTTTCTCTCTCTCTCACCCCGCTGCAGATACCTGGCCATAGTGTACCAACGCCTCTACCGCCTAGTGAAGCGGCGCCCCCTGGTGGGTAGGGGTTGTGCGCTGACCTGGCTGGCATCTGCCCTGCTAGCGCTGCCCGTCTTGCACTCACGGATGCTGGAGCATGATGAGCAAAGTGGCCGCTCCTTCTGCCTAGAAGAGGAGATTTCGCCGGCGATTCGCCTCTGCCTGATCCTGCTCACCTTCTTCCTCCCACTGTCCGTCACCGTTTTTTGCTACGGCTCCCTGATTCACGTGTTGTCCCAGCACTCTCAAGGCCTCACCCATGATCCCACCCCTGGTCCTGGCCCTGCCCCACCGGGCCGCTCTGTACGGCGCTCCATGCGGGTCGTGCTTTGGGTGGTCACGGCCTTCATTCTCTCCTGGCTCCCTTTCAACAGCTTCCGCTTGCTGAGGGTTATGAGCAGTCTGACCCCTGGAAGTGATACCTCATGCTGGCTGAAATGGGTGGCGGTGCAGGGTATAGAGTGGACTGCCCCCCTGGCCTTCGCGAATAGCTGTGTAAACCCCCTGGTTTTTGGGGCTGTGAGCCATACCCTACTGTGCTGGGGCCCGGCTGCCCGCCTTCTTGGCCTCAGGAGCCGAGTGGGAGGGCAGTCAGGGGCTAGCTCCCATACCAGCCCCACCTCCTGGGAAGGGCGGAGTGATAGAAGGTGTGAGAGGGTGGGAGAGGAGTGAGAGAGGGTGGAAAGTGAAGAAAGATAGCAGATTCTGAAAAGACAGAAGACAAACGTGAATATTTTATTTTCTTATTTCATTCTTTTTCTAAATCAAAACATCTGTTTTGCAACCTGCCCTTATGTCTAATAAATATCCCCCTACTGTAAATATGGATGCATTTTATTTACAGACTGACACTGATAAACCCCCAGAGTGCAGCTCCTCATCCAGTGACTGACCACAGCTACTCAAGGCACTAAGCCCCCAAAGACCTTAACTCTTGTTGGAATGATTTTAGAAGGCCGTAACTATTAGAAGCGAAAAACTGACTGGCACGAAAGCAGGACAGGAAGACCTAAGGAGAACCCTCACGTATCTTTAGCCTTCTAGTAAGATAAGTACTAACCGGCAAACTTGAGCAAATGTCGAACATGTGGTTGTCACGTAGAAGGAAGGTACTGAGAGAGAGGGGGGGCGATCCCCGAAACGGGTTATAAAGGGAGTTAGCTGAAATGTATGGTTGAGCCTCTTCCTGTACATGTCGAATGCATGTCAGACAGTTGCTCCCGGATTATAATCTGTTGGAAATTAAACCGGTGACATGCAGATTCTCCACGTCTCAGCTGTGAATCTCTTCAGGTCGACGGACCTGGTGGGGGCGGCGTACCCCAAGACTCTCCCAAGGCTGTGACTCCCCAATGGCTGTGACTCCACCACAGCTGTAATCCCTCCAGGGCCAAGACTCCTCTACAACTCTTCCATGGCTATGACTCCCCCCTTCCAGTTCTATCTAGATTCCCTACATAGCCTCTCTTTTGGTCATTTACTGTTCCTCATGGTGATTTAGAATGATTTGAGGCCTTGCAAAGGTTAGCGGGCATATATCTTTCAGTGCCGGTGTCTGGAAGGTCATGGGTTTAATTCCTGTGGCTGAACAGTAGTCACACCAGTGGGCCTTAAGCAGAGCCCTTAACCCCATTTGCTTCAAGGACACTCATGTGTCCAATAAATAAAGAAATGTGGAAGTGTGAAAATAGTGAGCTTTGATTCCTGGTGCAAAGACCCTAAATCCAAAAGCTCTAACAGGGTTTATTAGGGTTAACTGAGCATCAGAGTGACACCCATGGCTCCCTGTCCTGCCATCCCTGACACGGCACATGGCACCATTCAGCCCCCCAGCATGTTTAAACTGAGCTTTGAGTTCTACTAGAGCCAATATAACCCACAGAAAATGTGGGGAGGGAGTCCCCTGTGCGTGAGGGTGTGTTGTGCCCTGCGTGATTGGGGCACTGGGGCCAGACTTTCGTTCTGAGTCAGGAGCGTGTGCCAGTGTGAACTCTGCCCTCGTCTGTGCAAATAAAGGAAACCGCAGTGGCAGTCTGACAGACTTCCTGTGTGGAGTTTAGGTGACATATGCAAATGTGTGCGTGCCAGTTAGCTTTCTGTGCGTATGTGTGTGCATGCGGGTGTATGTATGCCCATTTATGTGTGATTGCGTGTTTGTGTGTGTGTGTACGTGAAAAATGCACAAATATTGTGTAAAGACAATATGCACTGTAACATTTCACAAATGAACTACATGGACATATTACACAAAATCACCACAGCCATATGCCCAGACACACTAGACACTGGTTACAGTAGGGATACACAAACATGCCAAAGCACATACTAAAAAGCAGAGCAAGCTAGCACACACACTCACAGACACGCTCACACACATTTCTATTCGCATCTTCGTGAGGGCCGTACATTCATTTCTTTGGGCATAACTCTAATCCCAACATGATGACCTTAAACCCTACCCAGCCCTAACCTTAGCCATAAGCAACCAAACAAAATACAAGACTTTTGGCAGCTTCTGCAAGCCACATAATTCAGTCACATCATCGTTATTCTGGCTTTGGTTCTGCCTCAAAGGCCTCTTGGGTATAACTGCGGTGCCTGGTGCTGCGAGGCAGAGCAGAGGCAGAACAGAGGCAGAGCTACATCCAGCCCCAGCATCAGCCCATTACAGGCAAGACCAGCAGAGCTGCAGTGAAAAGGCCTTTGTGACCAAATAAGAATGAGAAAAACGGTAGAGTCGTCGCCAGTGAGTTATTTAACTTAAGGTAGAATACACTGTGAAACACAAAGCATGTGCACAGGCATGGCATACAGTACAAACTGAATACACTGAAACACAAAGCATGTGCACAGGCATGGTATACAGTACAAACTGAATACACTGTGAAACACAAAGCATGTGCACAGGCATGGTATACAGTGCAAACTGAATACACTGTGAAACACAAAGCATGTGCACAGGCATGGTATACAGTGCAAACTGAATATACAGTGTTTGAAATAAGTGAATGAATATAAGTAATGAGTAATACATATGCATTTAAAAACAGATAGCACTGGATGTTTACAGTGTTAAAGTGCTAAGGATGGGGAGGGGAGTGCTGTGGTGCTAGGTGGTAGCAGGCACACTGTAAAAAAACAACCTATAAAATCTACTCAATTAAAGTGAGGTAACAATTTGCACTTAGTTTATTTTGGTAAATTTCACTCCATATTTTGAGTAAAGAGTACCGAATTTTAAGAGCTATAACAAAGTAAAACAAAATGGGTGAAACAGACATAACGTACACTCACCAACAGGATTATTAGGAACACCTGTTCAATTTCTCATTAATGCAATGATCTAATCAGCCAATCACATGGCAGTTGCTTTAATGCATTTAGGGGTGTGATCCTGGTCAAGACAATCTCCTGAACTCCAAACTGAATGTCAGAATGTGAAAGAAAGGTGATTTAAGCAATTTTGAGC
>JAABNY020000050.1:9658873-9669037 GCA_015164015.2 Brevimyrus niger
TTGAAGGCTCTTCTGAAATACCCACATGGCGTCCAGGGCTTCACTGACCTATCCTTTCCGAGGTAGGTGGCAGCAGCTTAATATCTTCATATCTTCAAAAAACTGCTGCTGCTACTTACAGCTAAAGAGTCTGTCGGTATGGATGCGCTGGTGCCTTTTCAGGTTGCACTTCTGCGTGAAGCGCTTGCCGCAGTCGACGCAGACGTAGGGCCTCTCGCCGGTGTGAACCCTGCGGTGTGCCTTCAGGTTGCTCAGCTTGGTGAAGCTCCTTCCACACATGGAGCAGATGAAGGGTCTTTCCCCGGTATGAGTCTGCATGTGCGCCCTCAGGTGGCACGTGTGGGAAAAGCTCTTCCCGCACTGTGTACAGCTGTGAGGACTCCTCCCCGACTGTGCTTTTAGCTGAGCCTTATTAACCGTCGGAGTGAAGCGCTTCTCCAGGGGAGTCGATCCCAGTTGCCCCTGTACTGTGTTAGCCTGACGACGGGCCTCCACGTTCCCCGACGCTAGGAACACGGCGCCCCCCTGCAGTTGCTTCCTGACTTGTCCAGATGGCTCCTCCGCATCAGAGGAGTCGCCGGGGGGCCCATGCTGCGCTAAAGGTCCATGGGGGGCGGGAGCTGCGTGGATATTTTCTTCCTTGTGCTGCCGCTCCTCCAGCGCGTGCAGCACGCATGGCCGAGGCTCCTTGGTGCAGTCGCACTGTGTCCGCTCTTCGTGTTTGATCGGGACGTGGCCCTTGAGCTCGTTCTGCAGCTTGACTGCCCTGAGAGGAGGCAGACTCTCGGCATGCAGCTGGGGCTCAGCCTGCGCTCCTCTCTCATGCGCGACGCCCTCGTGTGGCGCCTGTACGTTCCCCCGCTGCTCTGCTGCCAATGGCTGGGTACCTCCATCCTCGCTCGACATCCACTCCTGCTCACAGCATCCCCCATGAATGCTGTCATCATGGACTCCTGAGGTACAAATACAGGCGAAAGTGATTCAGCTTTGTGGAAGTAGAATAAAGTCTATGCTTCTTGAAGGTGATCCACCCATTCTCAACCCCACATTTTCTAAATGCTCCAGATGGCTTTAACCCTTTCTCACCCCCACCTCAGTCACACATTCTGCTGTGAAATCATGTCTTTGATCCATGTCGTATTTAAGCTTTTCTTCAACACCTTGAAAGGGTAGTCTGCTTTATTTATTAGCCGCTAGATTCCGAGACAAATTCAATCTAGAATTTATTTAATCACAAAACAAAGACGGCCAGCTGAAATAAACACCTGCGACAAGCCACGGAAAAGTCTGCATGCCCCTGGATTGTCCACATGTTCTCCCCGCACAGTCAAAACTAATACCAGGACAGCGCACCAATACAGGCAGGTACAATCATATGTGAGCTTCCTGCCAACAGTAAAGTCCACACATCATAATCAGAAAGGCATGAAAAGTAAACACAGGTGTTCATTGGAGGGGCTCACCATATGACGCTGTCCTTAAGCATGGGGTCTTGTCAGGCAGCTCCTCTTTGAGGGCTTGGTCTCTCCTGCTGCTCAGGAACGCTGCTGCCTGTTGAGGTGAAAAACAGCTGAGTCTCCATGATGAAGAAAGGGGGGGAGCGATCTGCTAAAAGGGGGAGGGATCTGTAGATCCGCACCACATGAGAGCTGTGTCTGAATTCTGGGACTGCATCCCACAAAGGTTACATAGCCTGCATCCTTCAAAAGTTCTTTAATGAATCTTGGGTTCTCAGCAAGACTAACACGTTTCTAGGCTGCATCTGAAGGAGCCTTTGAAATGTGATGGCTTTGTCGCACCCCTGTGATGCATTTGGTCTTTGAATGCAACTTTAGAAGGATGCAGCATCTAAATTCGGACAGAACTGATGCAGAAAAGGGGAGAGGTCTGCACAAAGGGGAAGGGGCTTGCAGATCTATATGGCATAGTGCAGAAAAGGGAAGTGGTTTGCAGAAATGGGGAGTGGTCTTCAGATCCATACTGCATAATGTAGAAAGGGAGAGTGGTCTGCAGAAATAGGGAGTGGTATGCAGAAAGGGGAGAGGTCTGCAGAAAAGGGGAGTGGCTTGCACAAGCATACAGCATGATAGGCTCATGTTGAAAGTTTCTTTGGGAAAATTGAAAAAAAAAAGGTGGAAAAGAGCAACAATTTGCAAATACAACATAACCAAAACCAGAACCGTAAAAACAGGATCTCACCAGACAGCCCTGCTTAAACATAGTCCACTTTCAGGACATTTCTTTTATGACAGATGACACTCACCACTTATTGCATAGCAACTGTTATAACTATGCATTATATAGAACACACCTCCAGTGACTTGTCAGTGCCTGGCGGCACCTCCTCATCGAGGACCTTCGTCAGAGACCCCGCATCCTCCCTGGGACAGCTGGCCCACTTGATCTCCTGAGCTCCTTCCTGCTTTAGGCCGCGGCCCTCCGTCACCCCTGGCCAGGAATGCCCAGGTCATAACACACAGTCAGCAGGCTGCTCTGACTCAGCTTCACATCATGGACTCACAACATTCAATGGCTGGAGCTCTGCTGTAGCCTCCTAAGCACATTACTTAAGCTGAACTGCTCACGTAAAGTATCAAACCGCATTAAAATATTAATCGATTCACTCTGCAGGACGCTTTGTCTAAAAAGGTCAGCACAGAACAACATGCCTCCAAAGGGATTTGACTCTACACAAGCATGAACAAAGAGGTGCGTGATGCAGCGCTGACCATGAGCGGGTCCCGGCGATCTGTCCTCCGTCTGCCCCCAGTCAGCTTTGGTCCCAGCTCGGCCGCACTCGGCACACTTCGCCCTCCCGGATGCCTCGCGCTCCTTGCGCTTGCTCTCGGACCACTGCAGCCGCTTCTTCAGGGTCTCCACCTGCTCCCTGCTCCGGGACACCTCTTCCAGGAAGCTGTCCTCCACAAGCCTGACGATCTCGTACATGGCTGCCTTGAAAACCGTCTCCATGACGCCGGATAGCTGCGCCTGGAACGCCAGGATGGCCTCCGACATCTCGGTACTTATTCTACTTTTCCAATTCTTCGGCACAGCTTCTGTGTCACAGGGGGGCGGACCTTCGGTCACAAAATATAATATTCTGGTAGGAAAAACTCTGACACGAGACTGAAAAATAAACCAAAACCAGTGCGCAAAAGCATGTCACTCCTTAAGGCTCGAAAAACGCACGCATTTTCCCACTCGCTTTCCAAACCGGCATAATTTTTGTGCCTTAAAATAATGCAGTCCAGGCCTTTTGAAATATCTTGCCGTGGAGATAAGCACCACAAAAACAAAGTAAGGTGGACACATGTGATGAGCGCTGGGTGACATTAACCCGCTGGCACCGGCATTAATTGGGACCCGCGATCTGCCGCTCTCGGAAAACCGCGATCCTCACGGTGAGCTTCTGCTTCTCTTTTTCACCGTATGAGTTGGCAAACGATGAGGTCGTTAGCGAGGGATCAGGCTCAAAAAAAAATTCTCTTCCAGCTGATGCTATGGGCTGCCGGTCAGGGCCTTTGTGACCGCACTACGATGTCCCCATGGAAACATCGCACCTACGGCGGCCCTTCTGGATCAATTTCAATAAAGCGTTTGCCGTACAAATTCCTCCTGGTATAGACAGCCTCGACCACCAACCCCAGTGCTATGTGTGGCACACTAGGAACAATATTGTTCTGCCTAACTGGACTCATCGTTCATGAAGAATTGTCAATATATTAACTGAGAAAACCATTTGAATTATTAATTTAAACTTAAAATCCCACTAACCAGAATGTGTTTTAGTGTTAATTACACGGTTATTAGGAGGAACACCCGGAGGAAAGAATGCAGTCACATTCCCAAGAACACCCCACTGCTAAGTACTCCATTTACTGTCCACTTCTACATATGGCTTTAGATTTGAAATGCTGCAAAAAATATTAAGTGATCTACATGAGGAAAGAACGTTTCTGTGCGTTTCCTGTAATGCTCCTGGCACCCTGTGCAGGGTCTCCTTGCCTGTGTTCTGGAGAGAGTATGCAAGGTCAGCGCCGCCGTACAGGACAGTTACAGAAGGAGGAGGGGCAGAGCAAAGCGAATCACAGCAGACAAGGTGACCTTGTGACAATGTGATGCCATCACAGGGAATGAGAGAAACAGCAGAGTTATTCATGAAATCCTTAAATAAATCCTTTATTAAGGCACAGCATGGCACTTCAATCCCAATGGCACACAGCTATTTACACACACACTCCGGAGCCTGGAGCAAAACTAACAGCTTTCATACTGATTTATTATTTTGATGTATCATTTATGAGATGTATTACTCAACAATGGTAAGTTTCTGACTGTAATTTTACTGCTTTTTAAGGTCCAACACAGTTTTGTGTCTGAATTTGGCTTTAGATACACACCTGCACCAATTTGACACATTTTTAACTTTTCAGAAGTTCACATTTAATGGGCCATAAAAGACTGCGCTAAAATGTGTTTTATCGGCTCGGAGGCTTGATGTATTCTGCATAATTTTTCATTATTTGAGCTATACAAATAGGGTATCCAATTGATGATAAAAATTTCAATCCACAATGTAGTAGAATGTTTAGATGAACAATTGGAATAATACAGGTTTCAAACATAAATACATAAAAACAGACTGAGAAGAAAAGACTATTCTTCTGTATCGAGGTTATTCAAATCATCGTCCTCGAGGTCCGAGCACTGCTGGTTTTTCAGCCTTTCTTTACCTGTCAGTCAGGTGTGAAGCCTCTGACCAATCAGTAATTATTAAACTAACTACCTGGGAGAACTGAAAACAAGACCTGGATTTGGAATCGAGGGCCAGATTTAAAGAACCCTGTTCTATATAAATGTTTCTAATTTTTAGATGAATATTTGGTCCTTTCATAATGCCACAAAACAAAAAAGCAACAAAATATATACAGAAGTAAAAAGCATAAAACAATAACATTCACAAAATCTGAAATATCCAAGTATGTTTAGGTAATTCCCCATTTTTTCCTGCAGACTCTTCTGTTAAGTGTCAGTACGGCTGCAATGTCACACCTCTATATCCAGTGCATGAAGCAAAAACAGATAGGGTCCATACCAAAACGTAGCCATTAATAGTGGACTAATGTTCATTCCGATGGCTTTTTAAAATGAACAACTAAAACCATAAGTTTAAAAGAAAAGCTATACGCTACAATGCCATGCTAAAGAAGAACATGTAAAAAAGAGGAAAAGACACCAAGAAAAACCCAAGAATCTGCTTCTATTGATATATTATCTCTGAAGATGAGATGAAATACTGGAGCCTGGCTGGTGTTAATGTTTTTGAAGGCTGCGCATGCTCTACAAAACCCTACTGGAAAGGGTGACTTTTCAACATTTTCAGGTCTGCTGCGGCTTGTGTTTCCGCTGGTGCGATTTAAGGTGGTCCAGCCTCTTGAAGCTCAGTCCACAGAGTGTACAGCAGTACGGCCGCTCGCCGGTGTGAGTGCGCTGGTGAACCTTCAGGATGTCGGCACGGGTGAAGCTCTTCTCGCACTGAGTGCACCGGTGGGGTTTCTCCTGCGTGTGAATCCGCCGGTGCAGCTTGAGGTTCCACAGTCGGCTGAACTTATTCCCACAGAGCATGCAGCAGTAGGGCTTGTCTCCTGCGTGGCTGCACTTGTGCTTCTTGAGGTCTGAAAACGCCACAAAGCCTTTCCCACAATGGCTGCAGAGGTGAAGGCCGTCTCGCGAGTGAATCCGCTGATGCACTTTCAGGTTGCAGGCTTGCGTGAAGCTCTTTCCACACTGCGTGCAGGTGTAAGCGGCGCCCGCTTTGTGAGTGCTCATGTGCGCCTTCAGGGAGGCCGAGTCAGGGAAACTGACGCGACACTGAGCGCAGCTGCGAGGCCTCTCCCTGACACCTGTCGGGGCTGCGTGAAGCCTCTCTGAATTGAGCTCACCGCTTCTGTCGACTGCCATCGGATCCTGGTCATGGAGCTTCTTCTGCAAGCGTTCTCCTCCATCCGCTGGCCCCAACTCGCCCTGCCCCCAGAACCCATCTCCTGCATCTTGCAGGTATCCGTCCTCATTGATCAGAAGGTAGTTCAGTTCTCCGACATCCACGTCATCATGGGGAGACAGTGAAGGGGCACCTAGCTGATTGCTGCAGGCCGCCCTCCTGCTCCGCAGCGGGCCGGGGAGAACAGGGGCTCGCTCCTCCACCCTGACGGCTTCCAGCTCTGTCTGCATGCGAGCCGGAGCCCCGAAGGCATCATGCAGAGCCTGGCTGCCCAGCTCTCTGACATCGAACACCGGGGTGAGGCACGGTGCCTTGGCCTCTGTCCTGAGGGCATCCTCCAATCCACAAATCGCCTCCGTGTCAAAGCTGGCTCCATAGGGCAGGTGTCCCTTCACAGGCTGCTGGCTGGCCTGCCCCGAGCTGGGGGCCCAGTCCTCAGCAGAGCACTGCGCTTGCTGCTCGCCAAAATCCCCGTGCAGGTGAGCAGGGTCACCTTCCTCTGCTGTGCAGAGGACAAAATCAGACGCCCAGGTTAACAGTAACCAGAGAGCTCGAAATAAATACGACGCTCTTTCCTAGTACGTACCCTCCAAGGAAACAGGCCATCGTTCTGGGCCCCTGGGGCTTCCTGCTGCCAACTGGAAAGCCTCTTTTTTCAGCTTATCCCCTTCTACATGTATGGCCTGTTAAAAGTTGGGGATATGGAGTAATTTCCTGAACACAAACTCACAAGTTTTACGCATTAAAATAGGACACTTATAAATTAAAGAATTTCCTCCTTCTATCAATAAAGTATTATCTTAGCATATCTCCAATTTAATCAGACAAGCAAAAGAGCCAGAATTAACTGGTAATTTGAATAAATTTACACACCTCTGATAACTTGTCAGTGCCCAGCACCGCCTCCTGTTCCAGGACCTTCGTCAGAGGCTCCACATCCTGACTGGGACAGCAGACCCACTTTATCTCCTGAGCTCCTTCCTGCTTTAGGCCGCGGCCCTCCGTCACCCCTGGTCACAACACACAGTCAGCAAGCTGCTCTGACTCAGCTTCACAACATGGACTCACAACGTTCAATGGCTGGAGCCTCCTAAACACATTACTTAAGTTGAAATGCTCACATAAAGCAAACTGCATTAAAATTTAAATCGAGACAGGTGCGTGACGCGGTGCTGACCATGAGCGGGTCCCGGCGGTCTGTCCTCCGTCTGGCCCCCGTCAGCTTCGGTCCCAGCTCGGCCGCACTCGGCACACCTCGCCCTCCCGGATGCCTCGCGCTCCTTGCGCTTGCTCTCGGACCACTGAAGGCGCTTCTTCAAGGTCTCCACCTGCTCCCTGCTCCGGGACACCTCTTCCAGGAAGCTGTCCTCCACAAGCCTGACGATCTCGTACATGGCTGCCTTGAAGACCGTCTCCATGACGCCGGATAGCTGCGCCTGGAACGCCAGGATGGTCTCTGACATCTTGGTGTTACTTATTAATATATACACACGGAGTTCCCTCCTTACAGATGCACTGCGTGAGGGCTGCAGTACATGAATTTTGAAATCACCACTTAGCTATCTACATGTGGACTTATGTTGTATTTAACTATGGCATTTTGTCTCTTTGCTGCAAAACCCCTAAATCACCGAAAAGTCTATTAATGGTCAGCAATCACCTTCGTGCAAATGATGTCAGAACATTTATTAAACAACGTCAGCTAGCTACGTATCTGATGGAAAACGATGGTGATTACAACAGTTCAACGCTGACAAACAACACGAATCGTTGAAATTTGTCATATAACAGCAAATCGGTAGACCCTGATGAATAAAGCAATATTATAGTTATTCTGCTAACGAGTTAACTACACCAAAAAGACATTCCGTTGTTCCACCCTCAAACTTCCCGATTCATCCCGGCAGCTACCTACGGAAAACCAGACTGGACAAACTTCCCAAATGGAGATATTTGCCTACGGAAAGCCGCTATGAACAAATTTCCCAAATGACAATATTTACCTACGGAAAGCCAGACTGGACAAACTTTCCAAATCGAATTAGTTACATACGTAAAGCCGCTACGAACGAACTTCCAAATTCTGTAGTTCGAGGTAGCTGCCTATGAAAGGCCTCATTGGGAACACTTCCAAATCTCAGGCAGGTTTATGTGGGAGCAATATTTTGTCAGGCATTTACATTTTTAATTGGACATTTCAATCCACAATTGGGAAGGTGACATTCAAAAAAAGACTGTGCAAATATGCAGGCTGATTTCTGTCATGGAAGTTTTATTTGGGGGCTGCAGTGAGCAAATCCACAAAGTGGTGCGGCAGTGGCTGGAGACCGGCACGTCAGAAATCCGCTGTGGCGCCTTCTAGCACACCGTGGTGAAATAACCCAGCGGCTAAAGGTGCGCCAAGAGCGCCCACTGGTGGGGTTAAGCAGAACCGTTTTGATGCTGTGCAATTTTGCCACTATCTTCTTCCCGCACAAACTGATATACCTATCAGCCATAACATTTTAACCACCTGCCTAATATTATGTAGGTCACCCTCGTGCCACTAAAAGAGCTCTGAGCTGTCAAGGCATGGGCACAAAATTCCACAAGATTTGGCCCTTGTCAGTGTTGCTCTGATAATTACGCTTGCCCATTTTTCTTGCTTCCATCAAATTCAAGAACTACCTCTTCACTGTATTCATTTTTAGCTATTCTTTCTCACATTGTGTTTTATCAAGTGGGAAGCTTTAATTATTTTTTAAATCTTTTCCTCCTATTTTTTAATTTATTAGAGAGTGTGCATGTAAAAATGTAATCCGACCAGCGACAAGCTCATCCCTGTGATTATTTTAATCTGTGCCAAGCAGGCTTTGACCCCTTATACAGCCTGAAAACCTGCTGAGGGGCTGGGGACCTAAGGGGGGGGGGGGGTTGTTGGCCATGAGAGATGATAAGGGAACAATAGAAATGGGTGTCACTAAGAGGATCGGGGACCAAAAAAAAGGAAGCAGGGGATTAATGGAGGAGGGAGGTAACATTGACAAGTGTACTGGGACAGCAATTAGGAGCATGCTACGGTGGTGATGAGGAGTGCAGCGGTGATGAGGACCATGGTGGTGATGAGCAGTACAATGGCAATGAAGAGAGCACTGGCAATGAGGAGCCTGGTGGCAATAAGGTGCATTGTGGGCAGACAATGAGGGGCCCAGTGGGCAGACAATGAGGAGCGTGGTGGAAAGACAATGAAGAACCTGGTGGCAATGAGGAGCCCAGAGGGCAGAAAATGAGAAGCCTGGTGGCAATGAGGAGCATTGTGGGTAGACAATAAGGAGCCAGGTGTGCAATGAGGAGTGTGGTGGAGATGAGGAGTGTGATGGTGATGAGCAGCCCAGAGGGCCTAAGAAGTAAATAATGCATTGGGTGAAATTCACTGTGATTCAACAATCTCCCGATGACCCAATCAGAGGATGGCGGCAGGAGGAGGTGAAGAATAGTTCAGCACTCTGAGTATGCAAACAGTCTTTTTCAGGCACCTCTCTCTGGTGTTTGTCACTCATAGTTGACTTATTAAATGTAGGCAGCACACATAGGGTATACACAGCTAATCCATCTGTCCCGTTTTCTGTTTTAATTCATTTAACATTTCACTTCTAGTATCTTTATATATGCAAACATTCTCTCAGTACATCGCTTTTGCATGGTTATGGAATTAGCATCTTTTACCGGGCAGAGAGGAAGAAGAGACTGAGCGTGGGAGGGAGAGCAGCTGAGGGGGGGAGAGGGAGAGGGAAAGGACAGCGTGTATGTGACCGACGTGGACAGATGCTCTAGCAGAACTGGCTGTGAACAGGATGGACAGACGACAGGATTCAAACAAGGCAGTTAAACAGGTGAGATGGTGTGTGTACACCGGCCATATCGTTTTGCCTGTTCAGATCAGCAGTTAACGGGTGAGCCTTTGCATGTGTCACTGTCTTTATTGTGAATGAAAAGGAGATGGTTGGGTGTCTATTAGCCCAGCACCTGAGAATCTGCAGCTTTACTTCTGTGAGTATTAGTGAGCTTGTGTCTGTCGCCAACTGATATGCAGGGGTCCATGTGTGAGTTTGGCAGTAAGTAAGGTAGCAAGCCAGTTAGCATGTGATGGCATGTCAGTTAGCATATGATTGCATGTCAGTTAG
>JAABNY020000050.1:9669137-9681378 GCA_015164015.2 Brevimyrus niger
CAGTTAGCATGTGATGGCATGTCAGTTAGCATATGATTGCATGTCAGTTAGTATATGATATGTCAGTTAGCATGTGATTGCATGTCAGTTAACATATGATTGCATGTCAGTTAGCATGTGATGGCATGTCAGTTAGCATGTGATTGCATTTCAGTTAGCATATGATGGCATGTCAGTTAGGATGTGGTGGCATGTCAGTTAGCATGTGATTGAATGTAAATTAGCATGTGGTGGCATGTCAGCATACGATGACATGTCAGTTGGCATGTGATGGCATATAAGTTAGTATGTGATGGCATGTCAGTTGCCATGTGATGTTAGGTCAGTTAGCATATCAGTGAGACTCTGAACTTCTCAGTCATTTATGAAGTGCAAGAACGTGCAGCAACGAAGGTGGAGCAGCTGTTCCAACATGAGTGTCGAAGGCAGAGGTGGAGGCAACAAGAGACGCCCCCGCAGCAAAACCCAGAGCCTGTCCTCTGCCCCTAGGGGAGGCGATGACAAAGAGAAGAGGCAGTTCAGGCACATCATCGCATCTGTATTTGGTCAGGTAGGTGTGTAAGGGTGTGGCTTGGTGGTTAGTGTACTGCATTCTGTACCTGGGTGCTATGCTGTCATGAGGAAAACAGCAGGGGTGTGGTGTTTAAAGCACTGCAGGCTGAAATGGCTGTAACAGCAGAGTGAGTGAATGAATACTCCTGGGGTCATCTGATCCTGTTTTCTCCTAAAAAGAGCAAAAAACCTCTACTCAATTGGATAAAATAAATTACATGTAACTGAATACATCACATTTACTAAATGATGTTAGCAGAAATGTCACTGGAGTGCAGCTCCTGGCTTTTCACCAAGCCAGAGAGGTCCAATGAAGACGATTAAAAGGGTATTAAGTGTCCTGTCTGTCAGACAATTCTGCAGTCACTATACTCTGACTAGGTTAATCCATTACAGACAGACCAATTGATAGGGATGTGGCATAGAGACACAGACAGACCGACGGATAGGACTCTAACAGAGAGATACAGTCCGGCTGACCAACAGCCCTCTGATGGAGGGACACGGACAGGCCCACCGATTGGGCTCTGAGGAAGAAACATAGACAGGCCAGCTGATAGGACTCTGAGGGAGAGACACAGACAGGCAGACCGATTGGATTGTGAGGTAGAGACAAAGACAGGCCAGTTGATAGAGCTCTAAGGGAGACACACACAGGCAGACCAATAGGGCTCTGAGGGAGAAACATAGACAGGCAGACCAATAGGGCTCTGAGGGAGAGATACAGACAGGCAGGCCAATAGGGCTTTGAGGGAAAGACACAGACAGGTGTGCTGGAGTGACACAGCTCTATTCCCCTTCCCCTGGAGGTTGGGCTTCCACTTTGAGTCTGATTCCTCCCAAGGTATCTTCCATCTAGGGAGTTTTTTCTTGTCACTGTCGCCTCAGGCTTGCTCACTGTGGACTTTGGGCTTTAAGCAGGGATAAGGTAAAGCGCTTTGAGACAATGTAATGTTGTGAAAAAGCGCTATATAAAAATATATTGATTGAAACTGATTGATCTGCAGACGCTTGTGTGCTTCAGTCATTATGCTACCTTTATGAAATAATCTTCTATAACATAGCACTATTGAAAGGCTTCTATCTGCATATATCATTAAGCATTTACAGAAGTGTCCAAGTACAGCTGGACTGTGTCAGGCTGTCATCTTGTGGTCATTTTCAGATACTGCAGCACACACCATTACTAGCGCAATCTAACCAGTGTAACACTAAAAAAACATTAAATCTTTTATTGGGTGCAGCAAACCCCTGGGAATGTTCCATAGCATATATATGCTATCATCTGCTGGTGGAGCATTACGAAAGATTACACAAGGGAAATCAGCTTGGGCAGGGGCAAAGACATAGGAACCACAGGGTATAGGGGAGTGGGATGTGTACCCCCCAGTATTTATTTTGGATTCATTCACCCCTTATATAAAATAGAGCTTTGTGTTTCAATTATTATATCACCTCAAATGAAACCTATGTTGTTGGGCAGGAAGACTGGTAGTGTACAGGGCTGACTGGTTCACCTTAATAGTCTGACAGACAGGATGTGTACAGCTCTCTGTGACAGTCTTACATATAGGATGTGCACAGCTCACTGTTACAGCCTGACAGACAGGATGTGTACAGCTCACTGTTGCAGGCTGACAGACAGGATGTGTACAGCTCACTGTCACAGTCTTGCAGTTCAACTTTCTCCCTGTTCTTTAATCTGAAATTCCAGGGATTAAAGGGCTTTTTAGTGTTTCTCCTCCCAAATCCTCTGTCACTCTATTTCTCTCTCTCTTCTGTTGCTGGTCGTTTGCACTGTAAAAGTGAGGGAGGGATTAAAGAGGGATGGATGGAGTGATCGTGAAAGAGACCAAACAAGAATCTACGGAGCCGACAGATGCACAGGGCATCATTAAACTTACTATAACAGTCCAATTTAGAAACTTTCTACAGCTGCACTTGATATCCTGAAAACATGATATCAGGCATCAATGCTGTCATTTTGAAGACCTGAAGATCTGCTGCAGTCACCTGCTGTCATCTCATCTGCCATTTCCTGGATGGGCAGAAATGGTCACATTTACAGCAAATTCTAACACCGCCAAGTTTATGTAACAGGAGTGGACAGAAAGACTGGACGACAAGAAGCGGAAGGGAGTGAGGGGAGACAGGGGGAGATAAAGACAGAAACCAGAGCAGGATGGGAAATATAACAAAACCAACAAAGAGGAGCAAAACGAAGAAGGTAAGATTGACATTCTGACAGCAGCAGAGAAGGCAGCAGGTTCCACCGCAGCCGTTCCTCGTCGTGTCAATGTAGAGGTTCACTTGTCCATAGAGCACAACAGATGCCGGCTGCTGTTTCTGGTGTCCATGTGCCTGTGCGGACATGACAGTTTTGAAGTCACTGACAGAAGAGATTCCCACACAAATAAGACAAATCTGAATTACTGAGGTCAGGGGAATTAACTCCTGTTAGGAGTCAGCGAGAGAGTATCGCTCAACACAAAGGGCATTTGTGGTCCGTCCATGCAAAACAAAATCATGAGAATAACTAGACTGGGTCAGCAGTTAGCATCAGAAACATTGAAAAGAGACGACCTGACCACATGCAGACACAAACCACATGATGGCAGGCAAGCTTTATGCACTACAAATCAGCTGTTCAGAGAGGCAGGCAGACATGAGCAGCAGTCCGCTGCATGAATCTGCATCACCAGCCACACACTGTGTGGGCACAGCTGCCAAATGCAGGAATAACTTTATCCCTGTCCATCTGGATTATCACCATTGCCGAAATGAGCTTCAGCCATGGTACATCTGACAGGAGCCGGCCGGCGAATCTGCCTCCAGAGTTTTACACTGGGGGTTCTGCAGTATAAGGCATATTTACACAGAGGGTCTGCAGTATGAGGGGTATTTACATAGAGGGTCTGCAGGATAAGTGTTATTTATACAGGAGGTTTGCAGTATGAGCATTATTTATAAAGGAGGTCTGCAGTAAGAGCATTATTTACCAGAGATGGACATTTAAGGTCCAAAAAGTAAAAATCTAAACCAGGATTTTGTTTCAACCAACCAGTTGAGCATAAAGAGTCACAGTCACAGAGATGTCCTGGGTATGACGTTAAACTGCATCTGGCGCTGCAAGACGTCCTCTAACTAGCAGGTTGAAAGGTGACTTCAATGCGACCACTGACACTGACAGGGCTGGCTATAAGGGTTATGTTGGTCCCCATGGATGTGGAGACCATGGTGAAAGTGGCTCCATGTTCCTTGACTTTGGGAAAGTTAAGGGGCTGCGAGTCACTGAATACTGGTTCTAACGCCCTGAGCCTCATCGTTGAACTTGGTACTCAAATACTGGTGGTGCACCGAAGGAGCTCAATCACATCCTCATGGGCAGACATCCTGCAGAACTGCCCAGTTTGTGAATTCTGACCACAGTCTTGTTGTTGTTACTCTGTATATTCAGCTTAGATCCAGTAGACTACCATCTACTAGGAGAATGAGGCTAGACTTGGCTAGACTCCAAGATCAAGCTGCTTCTGATGAGTTTGGACGCAGTCTTTGTGAGGAGCTTGCATGAAAGCCAGTGTGACTTCTGACTGTAATGTGATGTGGGAGACCTTCCATGATAAGACCCTAAAGGTTGCCAATGGCTGTGTTGGTGTTGCCAGTGTTCCTAGAAGGAGGTGTTTCATTTCACAGGGCACCCTAGATATTATTGTGGGGCATCCATCGGTGAAGAAAAATGAACTGATCTTGACTTTGCCAACGATGCCGTGATCTTAGCGGAGTCAATGGAGGCTCTGATTTGGACTCTCAAGAGACTAAGCGAGGAGTCTGAGTGTCTGGGATGGCAGGTGTCCTGGATAAAGACCAAGATCCAAGCATTTAATGGCTTCTCGGGCACAGCCATCAGTAGCGTGTCTGTCTGCAGGAAAAATGTTGACCTTGTCAAGAAATTTACCAACATCAGCAATGACATTCATGTCTCTGGTGATTCTTCCTATGAAGTCAGCAGATGGATTTGAAAAGCATGGGGGTCATGAGGTTGCTAGAAGCGGGTGTGTGACGTTCCCGATATCTTTGCAAGAGGATGACGGTCCAAGTCAATAGAGTCCTGGTGCTCCCTGTCTTGCTGTATGGCTGTGAGACATGGACGCTATCCAGTGAGCTGAGGCAAAGACTGGACTCCTTCGGAGAATCATTGGGTACCACTGGTCTGAATTTCTGTAGAATGAGCAGTTGCTAGAGTCATCCCGAATGAGGCACATTGCCTGCATTGTGAGGGAGCATCAGTTATGGCACAACTCCCATGTGGTGCGTTTCCCTGAGGGTGATCCGACTCGCAGGATCCTCATTGCTGAGGACCCAAGTGGTTAGAACAGGCTAAGGGGCCATTTCCTGAGGGTGGGATCTGGACCGTGTATCTGCCTGGGGGATCGCCGGCTGGGATCCTGATGAGTTTTGCTGTTTGGTGGGTGCACCAACCTGACCTGACCTGAAATGCCCACCTCTGTTATTTACACAGGGTGTCTGTAGTATGAGCATTATTTACGCGGGGGGTCTGCAATATGAGCTGCTCTGCTTGCATATCAACTCATGCACTTCTCTAGGTAGGCATGTATTAACCTACCTGTTTTGGCCTCAAAGGGGGCTGGCGCCCTAGATGGAAGTGGAGCCCCTCTGGCTGCAGCCTTCCTTCGGGGTAGGGGAGGACCCCAGGCCTGGACAGGGGCCCATCTGCATGGGGAGGACCCGACCCTAGCAGATTCAGGGAATGAACAGGAATTTGACGACCCACTGAGCATGCTGGTCCACAACTGCACCATGCTGCACCACATAGTGGGTCCTGCCTGCATCTTCCTCAGACAGGGACTCGCCCAGGCTCAACTCGTACGTATTCACTCTTGAAGACACTGACTGCGCTTTTAAAACTAAATTTGTACCTGTTGAAGTGCAGATCTTGTTTTGACTGAAAACTTTGGTCTATGTGAGTGTTGTCCATTGCCCTGACAGCGCTGCCATACACCTCCCTCGTCGTCACATGACCAGAGTCATATGACCCCCATGCACCAGTTCCCAGCATCAATGTGACCATGAGGAGGACACCATATGCTTCTGTGTGTGTATATGTCTGTGTGTGGCGGGTCCTGCCCGATTCTGCCAGGCGCTGCAGCCAGGATGCTGGAACTCCACACAACACGTCACACCAATCCTGACTGTATGAGTTCACACCACACCCATCTGTACACATGGATTAATCATGGAGTAGCAGGGAAACAAAGTTTTTAATGTTGAGTATGATATCCAGTGCGTTAACCACAACACCACCTGCTGTCAGAATGTAGCCATCATAGTCAGCTGTGCCCTCGGGAATCCTGAACCTCAATGTGACTTCAGTCTGTCCCAGAGTCTGTGTATTCATGCTAATCCTCCCTGTTTCTGTTTATAAAGCTTTCTAACTTCCTAAAATCCTGTATATTCATGGATGTCTTGCTCTCCCACTGCAACCTCAATCACTGAAGGACAGAGATCTGCGCCCAGAGGAAATCGAAGGTACTACAAACACTAGTGCATTATGCTCAGTGACTGTCAGAAATGCTGCATGAGTGCCCCCTAGTGTTCCTCCTCACATCCCCAGAAAGCCCACACACCATCTCTGCCTTGGCACAGAGCTGAAGGAGGCCTTCAGGGAGTTTGACAAGGACAGGGATGGATTTATCAGCTGTAAAGACCTGGGAGAGTGTATGAGGACCATGGGCTACATGCCGACGGAGATGGAGCTCATTGAGTTGAGCCAACAGATCTGTGAGTCCTTCATCTGGCACTTTGGTGGTGGTGACTTTAAACCCAGTTTATTCAAACAAGATGTCAGCATTAGTTGAAGGTTCCAGGTGCTGAGTTAACGAGAGTATGAACACCTACTCTCCTGTAGGTGGCGGCAGAGTGGATTTTGAGGACTTTGTGGAATTGATGGGGCCCAAGATGCTGGCAGAGACTGCAGACATGATCGGGGTGAAGGAGCTGAGGGATGCCTTCAGGGAGGTGCGGACTAAAGATGGCTCAGTTTGGAGACCCATTGCTACAAGTGTTAATCAGCGTTTTTTCTGTCTCAAACTAATGCATTTATGTGCATCTCTGTCCTTCTGCCACTGCCCCTCTCATTTTGATTCCTCCTCCTTCTACGCTTGCCCCACTCTCAGTTTGACTCCAATGGTGACGGACAGATTAGCCTGACCGAACTAAGGGAGGCCATGAAGAAGCTGATGGGAGAGCATCTGAACCACAGAGAGATTGATGAGATCCTGAAGGATGTGGACCTCAATGGGGATGGCCTGGTTGACTTCGAGGGTAAGGGGGTTAACAAAGGGGGCAAGGAGGGAGGTTAGACAGACTGAAGAAAAATACTGCCACATTTATGGTAAGTGAAGCAGTGAGTGAGTAAATATTGTCAGGAGGCCTTGACACACTGCTGGACACTTTGTCCTCATTCCTGCTTCTTTTCTCTCTTTGTCCACAGAGTTTGTCCGAATGATGTCACGCTGACGTGAATGCAGACTAGGCCCCTCCCACTTTGAGACAGAAAGTGGCTGCCCTAGCACGCACTGTAAACAGCGAAATGTATGCCCTATATCACTAGCAATTGCATTCAGATGGAATTAATTAATAGCTGTCTTTGACAGGCATACTGATCCTTATTAGCAATAAATATAATTTTGTATTACAAACAATCATCATAGGACTAGAAGCATAAAGCCATGTACAGGGTAGACGGTGGTGCTCACTCTCACTCAACTAATGATCTTTGTCATAATGTTTGCTTTTAGCATTTGGCTCAAGTAGAAGTCTCTAGAAGATCAGTCTGTTAACCATAGTGTGGTTTTCCAACAGCTAACACTTGTGCTCGTGGCACTTTTACCATTTTGAGTAATAACAATCACTTTTAAACCTTTTAACCTGGGAAAAGTCTTAGTTTCTTCTCAGGCAGAGATAGTCTCTGGTGATCTACAGTGTTCAGTGTCCTCCTGGGCCATAAGGAATCAGCAAACAAAACAAAGCTGTGCGCTGCATACCTAGTTAACACTGGAACGACACAAAAGAAGAGCAGAAGCTGTTAGAAAAATGGTTTTAACTAAATAAAGCCAGATTATTTTGGGGTCTTTCAGCTTTGTGATAGGTTATTGTTGTTTTGAAGCCAACTGTATATGTAGCCTGCAATAGTCTGGCCTAAGACTGTTCTCTCGGCTGCTCACTGGTCAATTCTGCCCTCACCGTTTGTTACGCATTCCCAAAGTGACCAGAAACACTACCTGACACAGACAAGACAAGACAAGAAAACTGTACTGACACTGCCACAGCTATGGAGGAGCTTGGACTTCCCACCCAGACCACCACATCTGTCCAGCTACATTAGTGGGATGTGTGACAAAAGCTTCCAGAAGAAATGGATCCTCCAGCAGCACGTGCAGTGGCATCGGGTCAAGGCCCACGTCTGCCCTCGTCGCAGCCACAGCTCTAAGCAGCAGAGAAAGGTGTGGACACGCCCGGGCACCGAACACACCCTGAAAGCATGCACGTGTAGCCGCGCTGACCACGGCACCAGGGAGCGGCGGCGTACGAGTTGATGTGCATGGGGGAGAGCTTGTGTGATAAGCGGTTCTGTCTGGCTGGCACTGTGAAGGCTCACGGGATCGTGCACCACTGCGAGCGCCCGCACGCCTGCCTGCAGCGCGTTGAGCAATTCCTCACGGCTCAGGGCCTGAAAGCACTCAGGGTGCACCACGCGCAGGGCTGAGAGCCTGCAACCAAGACCCACATCAGGCCGCACCGGTGAACGCATTGCTGAAGACCAGTTCCAATACTAAGAACAGAAGCAGAGAGGATGGTAAACATCCCTGGATGCCGCTCTTACCCCGCCCCAATTATCAAGGATTCATCGGTTGCATCCTCACCAAATAAGACCAATCCCATTATTCACTGTGCCCCAAGTTCATTCTTAGGAGGAAAGTTATCAAGACTGCGGCTGTGTCCAAATTCAGGGGCTGCATCCTTTGAAGGATATAATCTATGTAGCCTGTGTAAGATTGCATAAAGAATCTTGACAAAAGAACAATGCATTTCTATGCTGCATTTGAAGGAGCCTTCAAAATGGGACAGCCTTGTTGCACCCCTGATACATTGGGTCTTTGAAAGTAGCCTTATTAGATGGATGCATTCCCTGAATTTGAAAACAGCGCCACAAAGTATGATCTTTGTATTCTCGGTATTGAAAAACACCCATTGCTGACACATTGACTTAACATTAAAGCAACATCCCCATCTCGTGGACTGTGTAGTTTACTACAACCCAACGCTTTACCTCTAGGATTCACTGACATCAGCTTCATAAACATTCAATGTACGGTACCAACAAGCTATCAGGAGCTGCTCTATTTTAATATTAAGAAAAAAACTATATTATGGCAATCATTTAAAAATGTAGGTAATCATACATGGTAGTAAAAATCGCTGTACACTTACACAGTGAAGTATCAAACATGACTCCTGCAATATAACCCAAATAAAATGACTTCACCTCGTCCCTTGACATATGGTATAGTAAAGGTGAGAGAAAAACTTGTGTGCAAGGTCTCACAACAGCTGCAGTGATACAGTGCAAATAAGTATACATGGTATACATGCTAATTTACATCATTATAATAATAAATAGTGTGAAAGTCCAGTGTAAAGGGGTGCGGCTCAAATCCTATGGCTGGCAAACTAATGCTACTGTTTGGTCCCTCAGCAAGGCTCTTAGCCCCAATGATTCTGACCATCCCCTTTGATCCCACAATCTGCTTTCACCTGTATGTGCCTCAGTGTGTCTAATAGAGAGCAAGATAGGATAGGTGAGATCCTTTATCCCCCAACAGGCATGGATAAATTATTTCTACCGTACTGATGTGCACTTAAAAAAGTACACTTTACAAGAAAAAAAATGTGCTGTACAATTTAATTGCTGTACCAAATTGCACATTGTATTGTGTACCAAATGCACTATTTTGGAATAATTTATTCAAACTTAAATATATTTAAGTTATATTTTATTTGCCTTTTAATATAAGTTGAATACACTAAATGCAAACTAATTTAGTGTCATTTTGGGACATTCGTCATATCATCATACTAAAATACAATTCAGCATGTACTTCAGGAATATTAAATAAGTGTAGTTGTACTCTTTCAAAACACTTTTCTGATGTCATAAAAATGTTTGTGTGTGTGTGTGTTTGTGTGTACTTATAAGAAATGTATTCCACGCATTCTTTTAAATTGAGTTCTTCTAATAGTTATGCTCGAGAACTTCAGTACACCAAAATACATAAATAGTACGCTAATATATTGTCATGGTACACTACTCTAATCCATGGTCTTCTGTTGTAAAAAAATTATAAAGTTCAACACTGAGCGCTGTATACATGCTCGATTGTTTGTAAGCTACAGGCAATTTTTCCGATTTAATTTTAACCAGCTGCCAGCCCCGAACCGCGGACACTAGCTAAGGACACTCACTGCAAGAATACACATGAAAAAGAAGTAAGACCTATGTTAGAATGTTAATCAAACTTTTGTGCTTGTTAATTAAGTCAACAGTGCAATAAAACTATATCATTTAAGGAATACACAAATGCGGGATCTTGGGTTAAAAAAACGAAATAAACGAAGATACTGACATGCTAATTTTTAAAACGATTTTTGGGACATGACGGTTTAAATATATTTATAGCCTGCTTTGCACATCCGTATTCTCGGATTATTCCTTGATCCCAGACTTAATATTCAAAGGGGGTGTCTATGCTCCATTAATTAGATTAACCACCAAAACCACGGTAAAATATGTAACGGGCAAAACGCTGATGGTTGGCAAAATGCCGTTATCGCACATAAAACGAATACCTGACAGCAAAGAATGCGTGATAAACAAGTTCCACAAAGCCTTCTGCGACGCCTGCATCTCTGCCCCACAAGCACCGCTCTCCTCATTGCTGCAAGCCTGACCCAATAAAATGAAAGCAGGAATAGAGAAAACATCTTCAGTTTTTAGCCAACCGTAAAAGGCGAAAAGATTAACACGCAACTAACTGGTACGATGACTAAACATTTGATTTGGAGTCCGCAGGATGGAACGCCCGACCCAGGTGAACTCCTGGGACTTCCACGAAAAGCCCGTATTACAAGCGCAAGGTGCTAGATTGCTAATTTTTGTAACGGCATCCTCAGCTCTAACTGCCGTGATGGAAGTATGCCACCTATTGTATAAAATAGGACATAATAACCTACCATTTCGGATATACACATGACTGGGAGTTTATATCATAAAATGATTTTACACAACAATCTAACCCATCAAAAATATTCCTATTTAATTATTGTTCATTTATTTAACATAAAATGTTGTAAAAGAACACAGTAGCAAGGGCGTAGATTTGTACACGCCCCTACAAATACTGTAGTACTTTGTGTGTTTAGGGAAGGCGGGGGGTTCCGGGCTTATCTCCTTTCCTAAACATATAGGGAATGACGTAAAAATGTTAGGAATTTACCGTAAACCTTGGAGTTCAACCACGGTTCATCTTAATGGTCATTGCACATGACACAACTTCAAGTACAACGAAATGCAGTTTTTCTATCTAACCAGAGGTGCTAATAGTAGTATAAGGTGCTTATGAGGTAATATTTACAAGATTGGTATAAGTAAATCACGTAAGGTTATATAAGTGTAAGGTTATATAAGTGTAAAATACATAAAGATTGGAAGAAAATGGCTGGCAAGATAACATCTACAACGTATTACAGTAGAAAAAATATGTTGCAGAGGAAATATTTGCTTGTAAGAGCATATAGTATGACATTTGTTTTGTTTTCTTTTTCAACATTAAGTTACTGACATGAATGTACTGATAAAGAATTACTGTTTGGCAGTGTGTACAAATAAGGTGCAACGGATTAAGACATGCATGAGTAAAATGCAGGTGGGAAAAATAATTTTTTATATGTTACTTTATATATTGTAAGTACAGAGTTACAAATGCTTATTATGTACAAAACAGAACAGGTGAGGGGGGGGGGGGCACAGTGAGCCCTTAAGTAAGGTGCATGGTGTGGGAGGGGAGGTGGAGAGTGGGCTAGTGCGGGGGTTTGAGAGTTAAGCATGATGATGGTATTGTGGAAAAAGCCGCTCCTGAGCCTGCTGGTATGAGACTCCAGGCTCCTGTACTGTCTACCTGATGGGAGGAAAGCAAACAGTCTGTGGTTGGGGTGTGAGGACCCATCTCAGGCATCTCGTACTTTGGACAATTGGTGGTGTTGGACAGTTTTCACCACCAGTTGCAAAGCCTTCCTATCACTTATGGAGCAGTTGCCAAAGCATATCATAATACAATTAGTCAGAATGTTCTCAATAGTGTATCTACTCTACATGGGGCATGCTAAAACTTTCAAAAACCGCATCACAGTTACTTTTATATAATGGATAAAAGTGACTGGACATCACTCATACATTATGTGTCAGTTGTTTTATACTGTACACTATGTGCAAATTACACTGCCTGGCCAAATACCAATCTTTGTATTTCATTGTATTGTTCTGTGTGTTGTGCAGTCGTAATGTAAGCAATTTCCTTTGGGATTAATAAAGTTTTCTGATTCTGATTCTGAT
>JAABNY020000050.1:9703333-9714540 GCA_015164015.2 Brevimyrus niger
GGGGTAATTTGTTTTCAATTTAAAAAATGGCTATAGTATATTATAGGGCTGGACAACGTGCGAAACTAATACTAAAAGCTCATGTTGTGCACAAGCAATTCATACATCGCTAGTCAGTTATGCTAAAATCAGGCTGTATGGACATTATAGCGCAGGGGGTTAAAGTTTCACTGAAATATTTTTTCTGTTTTAGAAAAAAACAATGCCTAGCTTTTTAATTATGGTTTCCTTTATATATTATCTAATATCTTTAAAAATTAGCTTAATGCTTATCTCCACTGCTTTTGTACAAGCGCTGCATGCGTTTTCTGTGACAATCATAATCATTTTCATCCTTTATGTTTAAATCACTCAAAGATGGGGTTGTGAGAGAAATTTACAAACTCCTTTTTTGTTCTATAAATACCCCAACATCTAGTATAACAAAATGACATTGCTAGGATCCTAGTATATACACATCTTAGTGTATTAAACAAAATACTTTTTAAATTTTTCATGCCATCCTGATCTTTTTGTTGCATCTTTTCTTCCAACCACATCACTGTATACAGTACTGTGCAAAAGTCTTAGGCAGTCCAAAGAAATGTTTAAAGTTGTTTATTTGGGTAGCAAATGTACTTTGGCTTGGTACAAAAAACACAATTTCACATTAGAACGTGTGCAAATTAAGAGTGACAATAAAAACTAGTAATGATTTCTTCTGTTTTGTAAAAAGTTACTGATATCTAGTTGGATGGTTAGATGAACACCGCTTCAGTTCCCAAACTTCTCCTCAGGGGCACCTCAGCCGTTTCACGATTTTGTTAAATTTCACCAACAGCTCAATTAAATAATAATTGAATAAATTGGTTTAAAAAGTCAGTGACAGATCGACTAGCTGTATGAGGTGTGTTAGTGGCCAAGTCAAAAAATACATGGCTGCCCTGGACAGTCGCTGCAAATACTGGGATGATTTTAGCAGAGGTTCTGAAATGGCTAAGCTGACACACATTGACAGGCATAATATCATAGTTTTACACCAACATGAGGATAATATAAATATCATTTTTTCTTTGCCTGCCTAAGACTTTTGCACAACAAGAACTGTGTGTGTGTGTGTGTGTGTGTTTTATAGTTTGTGTTTTAGCGGCAGGCTATTTGCATAATCAATCGAAAAAGTTCCACCCCAAAGTACTGAAGTACCCCAGCTGGATTGTCATTTTTGGTATTGGAACTTCTGGTACTGGTACTCAATTAGAAGTCAATGGTTAAGTGAAAGTACCAAAAGTACGGTACTTGGTGTGATGGAAAACCACCCTTAAAATGGAATAAAAGATACTGATGTTTGACTGCAACCTGAGTTTTTAATAACCATGTACTGTAGCCTAAATCATTTGGAAACTTATTTTTGGAAATAAGATGAAAACATGTTCATCATTAAGTCAATAATAAATTTCTGTCAAAGTGTTGTTAGATGTATGCGTTCAACATGGTGTCTGCGGGGGTAAGTGTGGGTGTATTAAATTAGCTGGGTTGTGTCCCATTCCACTACTCTGCAGATGTCAGTGGCCAATCTACTGATTGAGTAGTAAACATCACCTCATGGGGGCAGTGGTAGGCCGAGTTCCACTAATCCTCTAACCACCAATTAGTGAAGCTAACTTTGTTAGTGGATTAGCATTTCCACTAACTTTGAAAACCATTAATAGACCAATTAACATCTGCTGAATTTTGTTCTGCTAAAAAATTTTTACAGATAAAGCTCAAAGTTAGATGGTAAAAATGTTAGTAAATGTTAGTCATACATGTTTGTTCCTGCCTGTGAGCATATCTGTAACAGTCTATCTGGAACATTGTTCGACAACATGTAAAGACATGTAAAAAGACGTGATATACAGTAAGATATAAGGCAGTCTGGGCTAGAGTGAATGAAGATAAAGTCCATTAAAACTGGGATACCCTTAACCAAGCGGAGAACAGGGGTCTTTATCACAAAGCTGAATTTCTTGCTTTGCTGGATAAGGTCTTGGATTTAAGGAACTCTAGTTTAAATGGACCTTACTTCTCTTACATTTAGCTCAGACTACCTAAAATCCAACAATCTACTCAGCTGAGCAAGAAATCCAACAAAAATGCTTATATAAAGCAAATGGAATATCACAGACAAAATTTCAATGCAGATTTATTTTGGAGACACTACAGAATCCAGAGATTTTTCATTAGGAAAAGTCCTATATATCCCCTGGTAATCGCTCTAGTCTGACAGATGGGACTTCAGTGTTAAGGTAAATTTTAACACTCTGTGTTAAACCAAACCAAAGCTAGATTCATATAATAAGTTTGTGGTCGTCATTAGCGCCAAGTTTTTAGTGGTTTATTGGTTTAACATTGTCAATTTTAAGAAATTTTGGAATTAGAGTATTAGGGTTTATCATAGCTAACGTTTCGCTTATCTGTGCCCACCGCTGCATTTGGGTTCCTGTAAAGTTCTAAAATGTAGAATCTTTTTAATTGTCCCCCTCCGCCACAGCATGCCCTTGCCGTGGCTCTCCTCCCATTCTTCACCCCTGATTTCCTCTCTCTGCAGGCACAGCGTCCCCTTCTCAGTCCATCCCGCCTGCGTGCATCTTCACTCTGTGTCCCTGAGGATGTCACTGGGGCAGGCGGTGTACTGTCCTCTCCCACTGAGAAGCCCAGCAGTGCACGTGCGTGCAGGCGTCAGCCCCACCAGCCACACAGCAGGAGTCTGCCCACTCACTGGATGCCAGAGGTCAGCATGGGAGCCTCTTCTGCCGGTGGCACCATTTCAGGTGTGGTGATGGCCCGAAGGCCCCAGCATAGTATGGGAACAGGTGAGCGTTTCTTTTCCCCCAAAGTGTATTATTGCAAGCATTCGATGTCTGGGTATATGACTTGCGTCGATAAATATAAGTATGATGAACTTTTCATCTATAAAGACCAGTCGGTGCAGTCATAGATCAGTTTTGGTCCTTAAGTCTGTGCGCAGTCATAAGTACAGAAGAGGCGTAAATTTGCCGAACTTCAAATCAGGTGTTCATGTTCAGTTTCATGAAGTTCTCCGCGTTATGTGTAGGTGTTCATGTTGATCTGTGGAGCTCATGTTGCACTGATATATCAATGCTCCCCTGTTTCTTTCCTTCAAGCTGATGCCCTTCACACTCCCTCCCACATTCCCTCTCCACACGGTCCCCCTTTTGTCTGTCGCATGGACAATACGGACAACATGACCGCATCCCAGACCTGCAGCGCTCTGGCTCGGACCTCTGAACCCCACCTTGCCCTGACTCTGGCCTGCTCACAAATAACTGTAGACAGAGTACAGGATGGGAATCTCCAATCCATGCCAACACCTGTTCCTGCTATAGGGCTCCACTGCAGCACCCCAAGAAGCCAACGCAGTGAGATTCGCAACTTTACTGGGCCAGTCAAGCAGACTAACAATTTTCTCAACAATGTGGTGCCTTGTGCACCCACGGTTTTCAGGCAAGTCCATACAGTGCAGGTTCCCTCCCATTCCCTGTCCTTAAGAGCAATTTCTGGGGACAAAACTGATTCTGAAGAGCCAACGGTTCCAGCGGTGAGTCCTTTAGAAAGTACATTAAATCTTAATATATTCATTGCTGAAGAACACTATAAGATGCTTCAAGACCCAAGTTCCTCGCACTTTTCTCATGAAACGCCAGAGCAATCTCAGACAACAGGCCTATCCAGTCATCTTCACAATGCAATTCTCAGGGAGCCTTTGCAGGGCCTTGCTGGCGTTTATGAATGTCTGATGCAGTCATCTAAAAATGAATTCGATCAATGTGTGGAGAACTCTTTCCAAAGTTCTGGAGAAGGAATTGATGCTATCCAGGATAAAGAACGTGAAAAGGACAGTGAAGTATCTGAACTCAGAGATGCAACACTTTTGAATTGGTGTAGAAGTAATGTGAATATTTCACATGGATTCTGGAATAACACATTGCTAGATAAGCCATTTAAGAGGACGTCATCCTGTGACTGGCAGAGTGCTGATGGTAACATTAGCAGACCTCCTAATGTACGTCCTTTAATGGTAAATGACTTTCACAGACCAAAAGAACAAGGATTGACAGGTTTTGCCTCCCATCAGGCAAAACTGCATCCACAGATTTTTACATCCCTCCATCAGACCAGTGATTTTAAACTTTCTGCACCAAATGACATGCCTAACTTGAATATGTGGCATCGAGAAATGGACATATATGGAAAAAGAGAAAAACAAATAAATACTGAGACAAGAAGAGATTCTTGTGTAAAGAGAAAAGTGGAAAAACAGAAGCAGTGTGAAGTTTTGAGACACAAAAAACCAAAAGTAG
This sequence comes from Brevimyrus niger, assembly GCA_015164015.2. Taxonomy (NCBI): domain Eukaryota; kingdom Metazoa; phylum Chordata; class Actinopteri; order Osteoglossiformes; family Mormyridae; genus Brevimyrus; species Brevimyrus niger. The sequence goes on from JAABNY020000050.1 coordinate 9,707,674, forward strand.
ATGATTACATATTCAGTCCTATAAGTATTACAGAGAAACTGCTAATCACTGAAATTAGGATGCCAGTAAAATCCTCTGGATATATCAGGGGTCTTTCTGCAGTCAGAAGACTTCCCAGGCAAAGTCCCAATAGACATCTTAGGTATGTTTCCAAAATCCAAATAGACGGTGTGACAAGGGAGTGCTATAAGGCCACCGGGGACTCAACATTATACCAAGAAACAGGTGACAAGTGCAAGTGTAAGACGGTAGAAAAAGTCAACCCATCCAAGAGGGACTGTCAAAGAGTAAAGGAGAGTCCGATAGAGACAACGCAAGATAGGGCTGTGGTGGGGCATGTGAGGAAGGGCATGTCAAATGTCTGCCTGCTTCCATCGTGGAAACACTCTCCTATGCAAGGCTCACAGGTGACATGTTCCAGCAAAAGTGCAAGATCTGATTGCCCAGAACCAAGAAACCAAAGGGAATTGGCAGTAATTTTATCAGAAAACCAGAACTTCGGTCTACACACTGAACCGGAGGAGGGGTGTGATACTCTGGACAGGAAGGGAGGAATGGGGGAGAATAACATGGTTGTAGGAGAAGAGCTGGGAGATATAAGGTCAGGAGATAATACAGTCAAAGCCTTATGGGAAGGAGAAAGAAAAACTGAACTTAAGAATACAAATGGAAGAGTATTAAAGAGAGGTGGTACGTGTTTGACAGAGAAGTTGAAGACTGGTGGGAGAAAATGCCTTAATAAAAGTAAAGGATTGATGAAAGCTTGTCACAATCTCATTTTGCAATCAGTAGGAACAGGCAAAGGCCTTGACACCAAAGATATAGTAGGAGAGGTAGACGCTCTGGAAGCTGGGATGACTAACAACAAACTAACTGGAGTTTCTGAAATGGAAAGAACTGAAAAGGGAGGAATACAAAAGGAAATGGGAACTACAAAAATAAAGGAAAAAGAAGTAAGACGTGAGGAGATAATAGAAGAGGCTGAAGCAGGAAGAATGGGAAGAGTCAAGTGTAGACTAGAAACTACAGAGCTTGGAGAAGAGAAGTCACTCGGGATTTATCAGATATCCTGTGTAGAAGTGATTGAGAGTGGGTCTGAAAAAAGCTCAGAAAATGGGATAGACATCAAACAAATAGAGGAAGGACAAGAGGAGGTTAATGAAGTGATTGAAAGTAGACTCAAAAACAGAAATTCAAAAAAGGGGATGGATGCAAGTAGAAAAGAGGAAGAACAGGAGGAGATTGATATAGAAGTGATTGAAAGTACATTCAAAAAGAGAAATTCAAAAAAGGGGTTGGATGCAAGTAGAAAAGAGGAAGAACAGGAGGAGATTGATATAGAAGTGATTGAAATGAGAGATGGGGAGAATGGCTGTGATTCAGGAGGAGTGGATGAGCACCCAAGGGAAGATCAGATTCTGTGTACATTCACAAAACCGATAGCAGTACTTGAAGATGAGGAAATTGATATTATAGATTTCTCCAGTCCCCCTGCCATTTTGCTGAACCAGCTACCAGTAACCCTGGAGGTGGACCTCAGTCCCAGAGAGTCATCGGAGGATGACCAGGAGATAGATGTGATCACCTAAACTGTACTCACTCCTGCACCCATTTGCCTCTTAGTAACACATCTCCATGTGAGCATAGTTTGTCAGTCACCATAACTTTCTAGGAAAAGCAGCTTCTTTTTATATAAGAAAATACAACCTGCGGGCACCAAATGCTTAACGGGCAGGATGGAAAAGGGCTGCATTCCGCATATTTATTTGCAAGCATCCCGTTGGTAGAACTGATTTTCTGTGGATATGGTCAGGCTACAGCAGCTTTCTCTTGAATATGTGGGTGATGTATTCAGTTACCTTGGATACAGTTGTAATGATGCTGTCATGGTAGTTTCATGTACCAATGGTGAGACTGCAGACTAGCCAGTGACAGGCTTACATCTGGCTCCTGCTATAAGTCAAAACCCAGCATGACGTGATTAGTTATTACCTTTTTCCCAACATCTTTCATGCATATGAAGTATTTCTTTGAAAGATGAAAGCTAAGGCTATCCCTCCTGCAATATTATGTGTGTAAAAAATGTTTTGCTTATGTGTATTTGTAGTCGTAATAGTGGATTATTCAATTAGTCAGCCGACACGGAGTTTGGTTTTGAAAGTATATAAAACGTTTTCAGAACTTTCGCAGTTGCTGTAAACGGAGAAACACGAATGACCGCCATGTGTCACTATTTACAAGCATTGCTTACACGAGGTGGGTTTTGAACTTGAATCTTTAAGAGCGGAAGACTTGTCGTACTTCAACTTCGGCGGACGCACGTATATTTTCTCTAACTGCTCATCTCGGGTTCTTGGTTATGGATCCCATGAAGGCGTATCAGCTGGCGGGCGAGCTCGAGGTGGAAATGATGACCGATATGTTTAACCGGTAACTTAAACGATTTCTGATTTAATGAAGGGCGCCCTCTTTGCTAACTACAGTACTATGTTCCTTCACCTACTTTAATTCGGTTGTAAAACGTGGTGGCAGTTAGGGGTTACGCTTGAAAGCCTATTAAATTTCGAAAGTCATTTTGATGTTTCCGTTTTTCCGCGATAACTGATGTTAAAATGACTATAGAAGATGTTGAGTGAACAGGGGCAGTTCGCTTTGAGTATACACACAAAAGTCTTAAAGAGTAACGAAAGTAGCTCAAGGTGTTTAGATCCTGCAAACTACTCGCATTATACTACGGCTGTATAATGTGGATGTGAAGCAGCATTTCAGCTGCAGACTAACTCTAATCAACATTACTGTTACCCGATACCAGCATGATCAGTGCCTGCCATAAGAAGTGTGTGCCGCCCCACTACAAGGAGGCTGACTTGTCCAAGGGTGAAACCGTGTGTCTGGATCGCTGCGTGGTCAAGTACATGGAGCTACACGAGCGGCTGGGCCGCAAGCTGACAGACATGTCGGTGCACGACGAGGACCTGATGAGGAAGATGACTTCCTGATAAGGCAGACCAATGGATTCCTCTCTGGGATTTCTCTCTGGGACCAGACTGGTTTCTCAATTTTTTTTCCAAATTCCCACCCCGGTCTGCTGTACTATACGGGAAATAAAAATACCGGGGAAGGGTGGGGTGCTTTTTGGAGAATTGCTGTTAGACGGTATAGTAGGGAGTATACTTTGATAATAAGGGACCGTCGCTCGCTGCGGTGTGTATATGTCTGTATTTATGGAGCAACCCAAGTTGAGTAAGCTGAAATGTATTTCTGTTGTGATGTGTAACGTAGTCATTGACCACCTTCTATTTTTCATTTATTGAATTTTCTACTGGACATGAAGTTCCTTGGTTTTCTGTACTATTTTTTTTAAGTTTGCAGTTAATCTGTAATAAAGTTATGATAACAGACCGAATAAACGTTTCGGTGCGAATTGTCTTTATACTGTATCAGATGAAGACCTAAGTCTAAAGACGTATATAAATAAATCAGTGTTATTTTATGGAGAAATGTGAGCAGCCACCTAATGGTGGTATAGTGAATGACACCTGCCAACTGCAGTATATTGCCTGGTCTGTTTTGTCGGAGGTCGTACTTTTGATTATGAAATGACCCTTTATTGCTGTTGCAATACCATGTCACTATTTACAAGTATCAGCGATTATTATCCCATTTTGGCATTTACAGGGAAGGAAATCGACCACCACATGTGGTTTTTTGTTTCAATATTATTGGCACAGTAACACTTTTTTATAATTAGCATAATTATATTCCACCTCATTTATAGGCTATGTAACAGGTGTGGCGCTCACAATGAACATGACGTCATTCACCCAGAGGCCGCACAATATCAGGCTTTACCTGTTTGGTCTGCTGACATGCGTTAAACGTGTTTTTGTGTTTTTTTTTAACAATACTGTAGTCATCAATTGCGTCAGATGAGATTTCAGATATTCTTTTTGCTTAATTATATCGACTTAGGATCAGTGAAGTGATGGATTGTGGTTCCTCTGACGTTCACCCTACTTTGGAATGCAGCTCTGAAGGGCTCGGGAGCTTCATGGCACTGCTGTCGCTGCCTCAAGCGAGGGCCAGAGTGTTTGTAAGACGTGACGTGTGTCCACATGACCGCGTGACTCGCCTCTTTCAGCCTGCTCCGCTGACTCAGCAGACGAAATGCACGCATGCGGGGGGGGGGGGGGGGCGTGAATGGACACAGAAACAGCGCCGTGTGCATCCGTAGACGTCAGCACTGTCTGCCGTATGGCGTGTTACTGTTGGCTGTGGGTGTGAGGCGCCGACAGACGCACATGGGTCCATTCAGCTCTTGAGTACAATTTGGAAAGTGTACAAAGGAGAAAATACCCTTTGAAATAAGGCCTGACGAGATTGTGAAATATAGAGGTCAAGAGAAAGGAGGACACCATCCCATAAAAGTCCCACTACCATCACCTCTGACCCAGGGAACTGTAGGTCAACTAATAAGATGCAGATATCGGCAGGCATTTGGTTAACTAGCAAAATCAAGACACTGGCCTGTTTAGCTGCCAATTTGGCCCTTAAATTTCCACAGAAATGCCCCGTAACCATGTTACTTCGTATCTGCTCATTTGGCAGGACCACACATACTTAAGGCTGTAGAATAATACATGTGACCCAATGAAAAACCTCTGTAGGCCTCTGTGATCTGACACCAAACTCCCCAAAACACTCAAAGCAGCTGAAGGGTGCTTCAGGTGGGTTTAAAAGTGTCCAAAGCATTTGTTTACTTAGTTTTCTATCACATGCTCTCGGTACAAGTCATGACATGTGGCTATAGTGAGAAATAAAAGCTAAAAAGTCACAGGAAATGTATGCATGCATTTTTTCCTTCACTCCCGTTGCTCTGTACCTCGCCCTCCCTCTCCCTGCACTTTGATGATGGAGGGATTTCATTCTTCATCTGCTGTGAGCTCAGCAGGTTTTTTTCTCTGCTGATAATCCCCCACCGTGCGTCGGGGGATAAAAGGGTGGGCCATGAGGGGGAACAGCGCATCCTGACTGAGGGAAGCGCAGGAGGTAGGTGGAGACGGAGCAGGCAGATAACTCAATTGACCAACAACCAGGCTGGCCATACAAAGCACAGGAGGTGCTGGAAGTCATTGTAGAACATCAGGCTTATTAAAGATGCCTGCCATTTGCTTTCAGCATGGTAAAGTAATCGATTGCACTCTTTCAATCTTTCCCCTCAGGCATCATGTCGTCCAGCACTGAGAAATCTTCCAAGGGCTCCTCCCATTCGCACGGGAAGCCTACCCATAACTCTGGCATGGACATGACGATACCCTACAAGGTGTGGGTTTGACTCTCAGCTGTCTCACATGCTCACCAGATTTGTACTTGCAGCGACTTCAAAGTGTGGCCTGGTTAGCGCAAGCCAGGTTAGCCCCACCAGGGAGTCTGTAGCCTCTTTAGTGCTGGGAATGTAAAGTTTTCCCATGGGATAGATATAGTCTCTTAAGCACATATTTTGATGGCACAGATACAGACTCTCAAGCATGTATGAGAATCTCAATACCAAGAATCCAAAGACTGTACTTGCGGTCTTGGCAAGATCGGTCTTGCTAACTTGCCTTTCAAAAACGAACTTGGGGTCGCAATGAATCATGGGATAGGTCTCATTCGGAAAGGGTGCGACCGATGTATCCTTGATATTTCGGGCGGTGCAAGACCAGCATCCGGGGATTTTTACTGTTTTCTGTACTTCTGTTCTTGAGTATTGGAACTAGTCTTTGGCAATGGAAGATGACCTAAAAGAGGGTAAGAGAACACAAGTATGGTCAACTGCACATATTAAGACTCAGCTGAGATTTCCTTGTATGCTGAATACAGTCTATTTTGGACAGAAAGTATCCAAGGTGTCCAGTATGAACAATCACAAGCTGAGAACATGTTTTCTAGCCCTGTGATAGATTTCTTCAGTGAAACCTCACCTGGGTGTTTGCAGTAAGTGGCTGTTCTATCCATGGCTGGAGCAAAGCTGCATAGGCTGATGGTGAGGTTGACCACCTAATGTCTAGGGAGGTACTTTGAGCTACTTCAGGATTTACACACTACTTTAAAACTGAAAGACTCCTGTGCTTGGCTAACTAGTTCAATTTTTCTTGTGCTTTTTCTTCTTGGTTTCTTTCATTGATCGAAAGACTCATCCACCAAGATTACTGCCAGAATCATTTTTATTGTATTATTAGTCAAGTATGTTTGAATACGAGTAATCTGCCATTGTGGTACCTTTTCAAGATATAACAAAAAAGAACATTCAACGTTTAGCAAAGGCATATACAGAAAAGTAAAACACCATATTAGTCTTTTGGTAGTATAATAATTATATAATGATGAATTATAATGATAGTAATAATGATGATAAAGACATTATTAAATATGTAACAATAATTGAAGTATTAATATAAATTATATGAATGTACGATGTATTGGGTGGCATGTTGGTGCAGTGGTTAGTGCGGCTGCTTGATAGTGAGATGGTCCTGAGTTCAGTCCCAGGTCCTTTCTGTGGGGAGTTTGCACGTGCTCCATGTATCTGTGTGGGTTTTCAGCTGGGACTCTGCTTCTCTCCCACGGTCCAAAAGCATGCAGGATTGGTTGATTGGCGAGTCTGAATCGGCCCTGTAGTTGTGTGAGTGTGTGTGCCCTGTGGTGTGTTGGCAACTGCCCAGGGTTGGTTCCCACCTGTATCCATTGTTCCTGGCATAGGCTCCAGCAACCCCAGTTGGGATTAAGCAGTTTCTGAAGATGCATGGATAAAATATCCATCCATCCATTTTCCAAACCGCTTATCCTACTGGGTCGCGGGGGGTCCGGAGCCTATCCCGGAAGCAA
>JAABNY020000050.1:9750215-9761019 GCA_015164015.2 Brevimyrus niger
CCCCCCCCCCCCCCCCCCCCCCCCGCCCCCCCCCCCCCCGCCGGCGGGGGGGGGGGGGCGGGGAGAAAGCGGCGGGGGGCGGGGGGCCCCCCCGGGGGGTGCGGGGGGGGGGGGGGGGGGGGGGGCGATTTTAACGAGGGATCACGGTCTGCTGTGGGCCAGTACGCCACTCAGCTGGGTCCGGGCCGGCGCACGGACGTGTTCTGCAGCCGTGACTGAAGCCCGGGGTGCCGCGTCACCCGTCACACTGCGGCCTCTGCTGGCTCGCTCTCGCTGTGACAGCAGGAACTGGAATGGAAGGTGAAGCCCACAGAGTGATGCCCGTCGTTTCTGCCCATTTGGATGTTGGCCGCTAGCCGCCGCAGCAGCAGCCTTGCCCGACCAGGCGCTCGCTCCCTCCCGTCCGCGGGGGGCGCGTTTAACCGACTGACCGGGCAGCTCCCGCTTGCCCATGCAGCTGTCGGGTGCCGGCGTTCGTTATTCGAATTATTTATTTTTACATTTTTATCAATTTATATCATGGGTTTAATAAAAGCGAGAGTCTGAAGGGTGGTTTTCTGGATGAGACGGTCTTCGTGCAGCCAGCTGGACCTCCTGCCTGAAAGAGAAGACGCACGGGGGCTCTGGCGCAGCATGGATGGCGATTCCCCCTTCAAAATGCTAGCGTGCAGTTGCTTCTTGAGGGTTTTCTGATATAGTCACCGAGGAATGACACCTTGTTTTGAATAGCTGTATATTTCTGGATGTTTATAATGTCAGTTTATCAGTTAAGTCATTAGGTCACCTTCCACACAAAGGCTGGCCAATCATGTGACTGTGGCATTGTATATGAGAACCAATCCAGTCATTGTTGGACTGGGACCCAGAAGGAAGATTTACATCTTTCAAAATGATGATCTGGTTTATATTGGAATGTTATGAAATGTCATGTCTCATCAATCCAGTCAGAGGAAAGTGTTTAAACTTTTAAAATTGCACTGTGTGACATTGTGATGTCAGAAGGCTAGAATGTGACAGCAGTTGTGACCAGCCAATGCCTATGCAGAAATAACAGGAAAGGCGGGGCTTGTGTGTATTGTGCATATGTGAGTGTGATTGGCTGTGTGTATGTCTGTCAGTATGGCTGACCAATGATAATAAACTGTTTGTAAAACATTTTGAAAGCTTTTGGTTTAAAATTGTTTTAAATTTGCCTGATGTAAAATGGGTGTGTGTTAATTAATCACTTATTGTGAGATTCTAGGCAGCAGCCTAAACCCCCAAGCCACAAAACTGTTACTCTAACTTTCCTTTTGTCATAAAACCCAATATGGGGGCACGGGGATTAACACAAGGCACAGGACTGCCCCCCCTTACCCCTGATGATGCACAGCAGCATATCTGACAGAAATATGCTGCTGCTCATGCAATATCCAAGCTGGTCATGCTTGCAGAAAATGTATCGCCTTCCTCTGCCAGAACCAAGCCTTCCCCAGGTGAGCAGAGTCCAAACCAACCAACGATACAGTATTTAACGCAGACAACCGACATGACAGATGCTCGTGGATCCCAGTCCGCCCTCCAGAAGAACTCGAGAAATCTGTACACACATCATGACCTTGGATTGAGACTCTAAGCAAATTTAATGGTAAAACAGACGTGCCCAACAAAAATATGGTGTGTTTCCATAGGATTGCCAGATGTGGCCCACGGCCTGGGGGAGGGGGGGGACAAAGTGATGGTCGGCCATGGGCTGTGAACCTGATAGCAGGAAACCCACAGCAGTATGATGTGCTCAAGTGAAGCAGCGTATTTGGGCTAAACGGTGCCTCGGATCAGAGAGGGCCTCCGGCCCTTGGACCCCAACATGCCTCAGCTCAGAGAGGGCCTCCGAACCCCCTGACCCCAACGTGCCTCGGATCAGAGAGGGCCTCTCAAACTCAGACCCCGACCGGCCTTACATTTTCACAGGGGACTAGCACCTGCCATTACACCCCGAGTGTGAATCAAGGTGGTTATTCTGTGTGAGCAGCTCCCCACATCCATGCTGTTTTGAGTTTGTTACCCCAGTGTCACTTTTGGCTACAGTAACAGATTCCAAAAAAAAAAAAATCACTGATTTGGGTTGGCTGACAAAGGGAAACATTTAAATATCAGTAGTAAAATCAGATGATTAGCTAGCATGCTGGAGATCATTACATAGACATGTTCTGTCAATTGATCTGCAATTTAAAGCACTGATAAAGATATACAATTAAAAAAATAATAATCATCTCCACTTCCCACCATCTCTCCTGCGGTCCATCTCCCCTCCGAGTCACTGCTATTTTTTTTTTTTTTTGCATAATCCCATCTAATAGGTTGTTGCAACTGGACTGATGCGTAATGAAATGTGGTGTCTGACATTGTTCTACTTGTCCTTCTTGGTCTCTGGTGCCACATCCTGACTGTTCGGTCCCGCCTCCAGCTCGCCCTCCTCAGGCACAGTTGGGAACTTCAGCTCAGCCACGCTCTCCACTTTCCCCCTGGACAGCTTCTTGGACTTCTGGTACAGCTCATTCAAGTTGAACTCGCGAATGATGTTCTCCTGAAGGTCAAGCAGATGAGTCATTGCCGTGAGCCTCGTCGTCCGGATACGACGGCATCACACGGCACCTACCCTTCAAAACCCTTAAAGCACGGCTGCATCACAGTGTCTGTGATTTACACCTTCAAACTGCATGTTCTGGTACCGGCATCAGCACTCAGTCCTCACCTCTGTAAAACTCCAGGAAACTGCACGTCCCTTCTTGTCCACCTGGGGACGCCGCATCAGCTCTTTGCCTCCCTGGAACAGCAGCAGTGAGGGCAGCTGCTTAGACAAAGGGGAGGTGCTCACTTTGTACCTGGAGGGGTCAGAAGAATGGTTAAAAGCATACAGACAGGGGCAACAATACAGACTGGTTATGGTTGATACATAACTTCAGCAGAACGGTGATCTGGAAAAACACACTAAACAGATGGAGATGGACGGAGCGGACCTACTTCTTAGAGACCTCTCCGTATCTCCCCACATCTACCTTCCCGAATTTCAGGCCAGCGCAGTTGTACCTGTGAAGCAGAAGGTTACACGCAATGCGATCTCCCGTGACCCCATGGACGTGTGTGCGGGGGCGTTCGCATGCATGCGTGGCGATGAGCTTTACTTGAGAGAGAGGTCAGCGTAGACGGAGGCAAAGGACTGACATTCGGGAGACCAGTTGGCGAAGAACTCCACGATCCATGTGACACGAGTGTCCCTGTCAAGCTCCTCCTGCGACGGACACAGGAGACACTGCTTTGGAACACCCTTTGCAGGCTCTGCTATCGTGCCAGAAATTCGGGGGCGAGGCTCCCGTGTGGATCTGTACCGCTGGGACACTCACGTCTATGGTCTTGTCACTGAAGTACTTGATGTATTCTGGGCCCATGTAGATTGGTGGTTTGCAGGTCATCAGGAACACTGGGATGGAGAGCGGAGCAGTCAGATTGTGGGTGTGGGGGGGGAACACTGGCCTTTTACTCACTGGTGTTTTTCCACTGCACCAGGCACTGTATTTCAGAAACGTACCAAAAGTATGGCACTTCAAGGTGTTGGTTGTCCACTACCATAAAAACCATTTAAATACCACCGGTGAATGACATCACACCGCAAGGCCCATCCTTCTTACCGATGCATTGTGTGGGGTAGGGTTAGGGTCAGAACCCGCCCTTCTTACCGATGCAGAGTGTGAGGTAGAGGAGGCCCATTCGAATGTCCAGCCGGAAGAAGAGGATCACGTTGGCCACCTTGGAGAAGAGGATGATGTTCCCCACGTGCTGCTCCACAGTTACTGAAATGTGGAGGTGGGGGGGCAAAGTGAACTGAAACTGAACAAATGCCACAACAGCTGGCCAAGACCAAACTGCTGAAATTCTCTTTAGCAGACAAGACAAGCTGATAGTTACTGCTGACGGTAAATAAGCACGACTGTGTGCGTATGCAGAGCCATGTGGTCATCACTGTAAGGGCTGACTGCTGCCACACAGACAAAAAGCTGGAATAACACCACTATAATGTTATACAAAAGAAATTATTCCTCAGACATTAGAATTCAGTGATCAGTGGTCATTGTTGACACACCACAACACACAACAACAAAATGTGTTCTCTGCATTTAACCTATATGTGATGTTGTGACATAGCAGGGGGCAGTACCTCGCTCAGGGTAACTCAGTGGTGCCTTGCCAGCAATCTTTCAATTACAAGTGTGCTTCCCTAACCATTAAGCCACCACCATTAATCAGCAAGTATGAAATGAGCCATGTACACAAATCAACCAGAGTCAGTCTCAAAGACAAAAATTTGGTTTTTGAGTTCAGGATTCTAATGTTCAAATCTGTCATGTCATGTAACAGATGGTAAAGAAACAGACAAAATAAAATAAAAAACTACAGAACTGCAGTCAGCTACAAGGACTGCTATGTGTGGCCCATGTCAACATAATACTGTTGGTGCTTTGTGTGAAAAGTGACAGGCTCAGGCAAATCCTCTAATAACCTAGCAAAGGAGAACGTGTCCAACGAGCATATAATGACGCAGGATGGCGTTACACAGAAGCAGCAGAGGCCGGTAAACACTCACTGGCTCTCCTGTTCTTCATCATGACGATGGCACTGAGAAACATTAGGATCTCCACCTCTCTCTGCGGGGCAGCACACGCAACAGGTTAGCGTGACACATGCATGTCGGCACCGCTTATCCTGAGCAGCAGGAGCCGCAGACGCTGGGTGCCACATCGCAAGGCCCATATACGCAGCTTCATTTTTCACGGTGCATTTACATTGCATTAATTTCGCAAGCGCTTTTGTCTGACTGGCGACAGAAGTGGCAAACCCATTAAGACGCCATCCACACTTAGCCCATGACCCTGCATCATATCGCTGTCTTCTAGCCCATTCCACGCGCGATACACACCCAGTCGAAGTCGCAAGAGTTGCCGTCCTCCCGCTGTGTGGGGAGATGCTCGCAAATGCCGGGGCTTTTGCGGACCAAAAGGAAGGCGACCGCTAGGAAGATCGAAGCCACATAATAGGGCTTTAGCAGCCACTTATACACCTGCGGCAGGTGGTAGAGAAAGGCGAACAGGGGGGTCAGCAGCGCCATCTTTTATAAAACCGCCTCGGCTATGCAGAAACAACAGGCTGCAATGCTGAAGCCTGCACTGCGTCCCGTTCTTCTACGCGAAAAAATGCCCGTACTCTTTTTAAAGGGATTTCTTTGAGTACGGAGGCCACTATCTTTGTATCAGTGTATCCGTGATTCACACAATGGTTATGACTGGGACTGGAAGCAGATACACTGATCCCAAGTCATTTTTAAGTCGAAATGTAATAGGGCAACAGGGACGAACCTCCTATCTAAAATATGATTGGTCGATGGGAGGGTTCTGGTCATATTTTGAGCCATGATTGGTTTTGTGGGAAGAGTCAAGTAAGTTGGGAGGGTAACAGGAGTTTATTTACCGTAATTGACGTTATAGAGTTGGTCTAAATGGGGAAAACAGTTTTAGAATATGTTATCACTGTCCCAATAAAGTCGCTTTTTGTACGATCACTCGCACTCGCAATCGCAACATGAGTTTACCCCATTTGCGAATAGGTCTGTTGATAGAAATAGTTGCTTCGGTTCTTCAAATAAAGAGATTGCTTTCAGAACGCTTTATAACCCTGTTATATAGGTTTATTACGGTATCCAAAGAGAACTGATGGTACGTAAGCCGTAACGATACTGGCAACAAAAACAGAAGCTTGTTTGCTGGTTGTAAAAGTGTTATAATTTATTATTTATATACGCAGTTAATTCAGACAGATATGACGGAAATATTTTCGTCCTTGTACGCCCAAAATGACGCGCAGGTTCCCACTGGCTCATCGACGCTGGGCTTTGCTCCGGGGAAGCCTCCTCCACCACCACCTCAAAGCCAGGTCCCGATGGCCGTACAGCTTCCACACCAGCTCGGGGATGATGGGCCTACTCTACGGAAACTCGGGGCGATGAACGAGCCGTTCTATTTACTCAGAGAACTACCCGGTAATTCCAGAATAACGAGTGCGTAGGTCTAAAAAATGCAAGGTGTGATTTTAAATATCGCAAGCTGAGGGTTACACGGCCATTTACAGCTGTGGTCCACATTAATCGGGCTAAGACGCTAATTACTCCAGTGATGCGCATGCTCTGCTTGTCATCCATCTTTCTCGGTCCGTAAACTATGTGTATGTCCATTCAGTAAACTTTAATCATCAGTTTCTTCATGTGTGTGTTTGTGTGTACAATTCGGCAGAACTGTAGAGACTTTGGTATGATAAGTGGTGCCGCGGTGTTGAACTGGGCTGCCCTAAAGTAACCGCATATCGGTTGATAGTCGTAATTGTATTCCCTGTGTTCTGCTCCAGTGGGCAACGAACTGACGGGCAACACCAACCTGATCACACACTACAGCCTAGAACACGCCTACAACAAGTTCTGCGGCAAGAAGGTCAAGGAGAAGCTGAGCAACTTCCTGCCTGAGCTGCCAGGTGATGGTTTCTGCTGAGGTGTACAGGGTGCTCAGAGATTAACTGAACGCCAGAGGAAGGATTACTAACCTCCGGGTTATGTGACCTCTGCTCCCCCCAGGCATGATTGATACCCTAGGGTCCCAGGACGGCAGCTCTCTCCGCTCGCTGATAGAGAAGCCCCCGGTCTGTGGAAACTCTTTCAACCCGCTGACGGGGGCCATGCTGACAGGCTTTCGGCTGCACACTGGGCCGGTACTGTGTCCCCATCCTGTCCTACCCCTCTCACGGCTCTGCACGTGTGGCACTCGGGTGCAGGGGACACGGCCTGTGTGACGGTGTTGCCCTGTGTCCACAGTTGCCGGAGCAGTACAGACTAATGCACATCCAGCCCCCCAAGAAGAAGAGCAAGCACAAGCACCGGCACCACCGACCCCAGGACCCGCTGCCCCCAGGTACGGAGCGAGCGCCGCCGTGTTGCATGGCAGCACGTCTCACGAGATGGGGAATAGCGTCACTATGTGTGTTGAGCGTTACCTTCACGTACCGTGAGCTTTCAGCCGGCCTAACCTTGGCACCCTGATCTCGGACAGAAACACCGTCTGACTCGGACCATAAGAAGAAGAAGAAGAAGAGAGACGATGATCCCGATCGCAAAAAGAAGAAGAAGGATAAGAAGAAAAAGAAGGTGGGCGGCATGCAAGGGGGAGGGTGGCCAGCAGGGGGTGTGACGTTGGTTTTTGATCGATAACCAGAAAGGACACATTTTACCAGTTGATGCTGATCCTTTGTGCCTATTTGGTTGTGTATGTGCTAATGGGGTTTGTGACACACGCGAGATGAGTACCCTGTATATGTGTATGTTTGATTAAGCCAGTTCAACTCCTCTGTTCTCTGCTACTCCCAGAACCGGCACAGCCCAGACCACCCTGGCCTGGCCAGCTCCCAGCCCAGCAGCAGCAGCAGCTTGAGGTAGAATTGGAGGGGGGGGGGGGCGTGCATCAGACCAGCTCTTCATCAGACCAGCTCTCCATCCCTGGGACCGGCAGCAAGGTGGAGGCCTTTGGGAGCCCCTGGCCCTTCAGCCTTGTCCTTCCAAACTGAAGCGTGGCTGCGGAGTGGATGTCCGTCTTTACACACACGTCTGCATCTGTGTTTTGCCCAGGCAATTCCCTTTTCTTTTCGTTTTAACTCTGTGAAGCAGAAGGAACTGTTGGAGACACTGAATAATTGTGCAGATGCACCGAAGCAGGAAGGACTTGAAGTTCAAGTCATTTTCGGACTGGGTGCAACAGAAACCCCGAGTCCACACACAGCTTTACTTTAATAAATTTTGTTAATTAAACGGCTGTGCTCCTTTCTATTTGAATGTGTTGTGTCCTCTGTTGTAAATAGGCCTGTGCTGTTGCTGCTTTACATTCTGTCAGGTGCTGAATCTCATACTGTAGCATGGATTCTAAATCTATGTCAGAAGCTGTCTTCGGATCAGTGCGTGTACATCCCAAGGCTTTCCTGTCCTAGAAGAAGAGGATTAAATCGGGGAAGTTGCATGATTGGCACAGATCCAAGATTGTAGCATTGCATTTATTTTATTGTATCTTGCAGTACTCTGAAAGTGTTCATGGGCTGGCACAGCAAAACACATTAATCCAGGAGTGTCAGTCAGTTTGCACTTGTGAGCCAACCCGTGACAGAGCAGAGCGAGTGAGCAAGCCATCCCATAAATCCTGAAATTACTCTGATTAATCCAGAATATGAGCACCACACTGAAACAGCCGAACTGCTTACCATAACTTTTAGGTTTCGTCACATCAATTTGTAATTAGTGTTAAACTATCAAAAGCACTTATATACAAATGCACATTATACCAAAAGGCACACAATTTGTCAGGGCCTGTTGCCCCAGTGAACTCTGGGATTGCAGTCACAAATTGCTCGCCGCCTTTGTCCTAGTGAACTGTCAGTGTAGGAGAGCTGAGCTTGATGTTCATTGCATCTTACACATGCAAGTGTTTCTCTGTCATTAGCCACTAATCTAACCTGCATCTTCTTGAGTTTGTGAGGTACTGCATTTCCGTTTTATAAACAGGTGCAAAACAAATTTGGCCTGAACAAAGAAAACAGTTTACAAAGCCTTTAAGCACCCAACCTAACCTGAGCCTGTTTGAGCCGGACTGCGTAATCGAAACACCAAGCAGACGACTTACTACACGTACACACAGATCTACTTCTGAACCAATAACCAAGAGACTGAAAATAACATGATTTAATGATAGACTGATCTCCCAAAAGTCATTCTCATCTTGAATTTAGCCTTTTGTTTACCACGGTCATTATGGGCCGGAATGTCATTTAAACCATGATAATCCAGAGGTGGCAGAACTCTTTCAGGCTGTGTGCATTTCACACAGGCTAAAGCGGCTACATAGAGCTCCGCCGTTTGATCAGTGTGTGTCTGTCAGGGGTCCCTGACACACATTGGCTCTTTCTCAGACGTCACAGTCAGTGATGCAGTACCAGCAGTCCCTGGGTTCAGAACGACCAACTCATGGACAACTAGTACTTATGAACAGACTGTTATAGAGTCTAAAATATTACAAGATTGGGTTAAATAGAATGAAAACACACATGACACACACATGAAAACATTGCGAGGCTTCAGTGGTTTGTCGGCTCAAGGTACAGTACAGTACTGTGAGTAGTTACTTTTATTTTTTTCTGCATAATTATTATTTAATATATCATTATTTTTCCAATTTACCAACAAATTTGACTTAAAGACAGATTTAGGGACCAGATCTTGTATGTAGCCTAGGGACTATCTGTAATGAATTTTTGTGTACGTTTCACATAGTAAATACTGAAGCTTGGAAAACATGCATCTTTAAGCAAGTATACACACACACACACACACACACACACACTCACACGTTTGTATTCACATCTTTGTAGGGACCATCCATCCATTCATTTCTATGGGCATAACCCTAATCCCATCCACGACAATCTTAATCCCTATCCAAACTTGACCTTCACCATAACTAACCAATCAAAATACAAGACTTTTGTCATGTGAGGACTGACCTCCCGATGTCAGGATTTGCTGCCTCATGAAGTCCTCACAAAAAAACGGTAACCGGTAAAGCAAAACCGGTACATGTAAGCAACACACAGCACACTTATAATGATGCTAATCCCCATTCAGCCAGCACTCATGTTTTGTAACACTTACATAAAAGCCTCAGGGTAACAGCCCCTGAGATTCCTTTGGTTTGGCTTCTTAGACTAATGCATTAGTACTAGTGCAGCTACCAACAATCAAAACATTGTTTTTGTAATAAAAGACTTGTTACTGTAGATGAAGTCAGTAAACGTGCCCCTCAGGTACTAAGCCTGCTGAACAAAGTGACCGTTGGCCTGTTTGTCAGCCACCACAGATTGGTTCACTGCTTCTCGTTGCTGCTTCTCCAGGACAAGATGTCTGCAGTGGTTGAACAGATATGCAGGCAGCAAGAAGCCAGTCAGCGAGAACATCAGCAGGGCCACGTTGATCTGGGGGTAGGAGGAGAGAAAATGTGATGACGGTGCTGGTTAATGGGTTGGTCTGTTAGGGTTCAGCGTGTGAGAACGATACATGTTCGCAGACATGTCCAAAGCCAGCTCATTTCTGGACCATCCACTAATGAAGAAGAATGATGACCACATGCACTATAACCAAGGTCACAAAACTATGATTGTGAGCATGGTTATGTCCGAGATCACAGAAGCATCACAGTGACCATGATTATGACCAAGATCACATAACTATGACAGTGACCATGACTATTATCAAGGTCACAGAACTATGACAGTAACCATTCTTACGACCAAGATCACAGAACCATCACAGTCACCAGGATTATGACCAAGATCACAGAACCATCACAATCACCATGATTATGACCAAGATCACATTCTGCAGCTGTGACTTTCAGTTTCACTTCTGTTCTCACCCAGTATGGGTCGCCCTGCAGAGGCCCCACCATGACAATGAACAGGGGTTGCTGAGTAAGAGCAAAGACAGCGCTGATCATGGACTGCAGCCCCGTCAAGGTGCCGAAGTGGTTCGATGGATACCTGAGTATTGAAGACAGACTTATACAGTGCAGGTAGTGCCTGGACCCTAACACCTGCCACCCACCCCTCATACCACCACCCCATACAGCTCATGCCTCATGTGCCCCCCCCCCCCCCCATATTCCCTTCCCGTAAAGGCCTCCCCCAGAGCGCC
>JAABNY020000050.1:9762716-9775664 GCA_015164015.2 Brevimyrus niger
GGGGGGGGGGGGGGGGGGGGTGGGGGGGGGGGGGGGGGGGGGGGGGGGGGGGGGGGGTGGGGGGGGGGGGGGGGGGGCAGTATCACAAGAGGGCAGCATGACTGGGGGATAGTATGGTGGGGCAGTATCGAGTGGGACAATATAATGGGGGGGCTGTGTGACAGAGGGACAGTATGACTGGGGGGTAGTATGGTGGGGCAGTATCGAGTGGGACAGTATAATGGGGGGGCTGTGTGACAGAGGGACAGTATGACGGGACACACACTCACTGCTGCCGTGGGTCACCAGGAACTCCAGCATCTTGTTCATGGCCCCCATAAAAAAGATAATGCGTAGCTGGGTCATCGCCATGGTGATGAGACTCCACAGGAAGATGGGGGAGCAGACCGACCTGCGAAACGGGACAGTGCTTTGCACTGTTTTGGGGGGGGCACGGTTCACTTTAGGGTCAGAATGCTTCCCTTCCCGTTCGCGTCCCTGCCGGCGTCTCTGGTTCTATGCTCTCACCGGGCCCGTTGGCGCCCTGCAGCCTCTCGGTGGAGTGGTCCAGCTCCCGGTGTTTCTGGCTGAGCCGCTGGCCCACCACCATCACGTGGCTGTGGAAGCGCTCGCCGGTCACTTTGTGGTCCAAAGCCAGGCCCTTCAGCTTGATGTGCTTCCTGCCAGGGGGAGCATGAGGGGACAAGCGTGTCAGGGATGGAGTCGGAACACCGTGCTTCAGCTCATCGACTCTGCAAACAGCAAACGTGTGACACTGCAGCAATGTTCCCCAAGTCCCGTTTCGGAGGGCCAGGATCCAACACGGTCTGCAGATTTCCCTGCTCGGACATATCTCAACTAAATACTGGGGTTAGTAGGTGTGTTTGAGTAGGGAAATTTGCAAACTGTGCTGGATTCTGAACCTCCGGGACTGGATTTTGGGGGACCTTGCCCTACAGCATGTGCAGAGGCAGTATCTGTGCATCGTGGCTGGTCTACAGCATTCTCTTCACGGCGGCACACACTGCCATTGCTGTGTCTGTTCTTCCATGCAATGTGACGGCAGCTTAAGGAAACATCACAGTGGGTTTGACTGACGTGTAGGTGGCTTCCTCCGGGTCTGGGAATGACTCCACAGGCCAGTTCAGGAAGCAGTTGAGGACGACGAGGCAAGCCAACCCAGCCCAAGTCCACATGATTACCCGGAAGGACACACCCACATCATAGATCAGCTTAGACAGTGTGGCACAAAGAGAGAGAGAGAGAGAGAGAGAGAGAGAGAGAGTTGGTCTCCATAGTTCCATAGTTAGCTTAGGATATGAGCACTGCTGCTGCAGGCTTTTTCACTGGAAGGCTATTGATATGCCTTCATCATCATCATCATCATCATCATCGCCACCCCTTTAGGTGATACTGACTCATCTTTAGTTTCGCCAATGTCAGCTAAGGCGTTTTTCTGCTTTTTAAAGGTGCCGTGTACCACCTTGCTCTTGACAAATAACAAAACACGCGACTTTTTATCACGCTGAAGCTGCTCGGCACAGCGGCCGGCAGAAAGGAAGCATCGCCACGCGTATGTCAGGCTGCCCGACATGGGGGGGCGGGGCTTAGCCCGGCGAAAGCAAGGGAATCGGAGGTGGAGGTGTGAGAGGTCGGATACCTTGATGCCTGGGAAGGTGACAGCAGATGAGGCGTAGGAGCCAATCATGAGGGACAGGATGGTGGAACGGATGTTCCCAAACATGTTTGGTAACTAAAAGAGAAGGAGAGACAGTGGGCTTTCTTGCTTCACTCTGGGGTACCTTAAATCAAACAACCTATTCAGTTCAGCAAGGAATCCAGCTTTGTAATACAGGCCCACGATGGAATACAAATCTATATAAACAAACATTATTTTATATACAGTCTGTATATACAAGTGATGACTAAATAAAGGAAACAGGTGACAGTCACAGAGCAAAGGCTCTCACACAGACACAAGCATTCTCTCCAGGAGATTAGGAAACACCAGGAACACCATACCTGGAACAAAGAGGTGCTAATCCCACCTACAGTACTACACATGTGAGGTCACCATGCCAGCCAGTGAGCCTCCCCATATTAATGTGAAAAAAGTAACAACTTCATAACTCAACAAGTCAACCCAGAATACGGACATAGTGACTGGTCATCCACTCTATTTATGACCAGCAGAGGGCGGCAGGGGACACTCATATCGCCGTGCAGCTTGCATCACCACAAGGCCCCGTTTCATCAGGGCTCTGCGGCCAATCACCAGACAGCACAGGGAGCTTCCTACCGCAGAACACAATCCAGCTGTCTCCCGAAATCTTGCCCCTCGAGTGAGCATGCTGACAGCAAAACTAACACAAATAACACAAGTTGCGAGAACTTCACAACCATGTGGAGTGTCACTACGCGGCGTCACCTCGGTTCACGGGCAACATTTGAAAGTCTAAGGATTCGGCCGAGTAAATGTGAAAAGAGATGGCGTGCCATGTTTCCAGCGGCTTTTATAAACGGACAGAAGGAGGAAGAAATAGTGTGTGCTCAGCCCGCAGTACAGCACAAGGTAGAAATGTAAACATTCCCCAGGGTCAGCCGCCAGCCTGACAGGGACAAACAGTATTTTACAATCTCCAGGTATCAAGTCCTGGTCCATACTTCCCAGTCCCACAACCTGCAAAACACTAACAAGTTCACCCTAGTTATCAGAAGAAAACAGATGTTTCAGTGGTATGAAGGAGTTTACACTCACAACTTATGGTGTTTCAGCCAACCAGAACAGAACACTGAATCTGGCGTCACCACTGAACACAGTCTGAGGTCACCGCAGAAACCAGCTTGGAATAACCACTAAACACAGTCTGGTGTCATCAATGAACATAGCCTGCAGTCACCACTGAACACAGTCTGCTGTCACCATAGAATCCAGCCTGGAATCACCAATGAACCCAGTCTGCCAAAATCACAGAACACATTCTGCAGTCATAAACAAACACAGTCTGGTGTCACCACTGAACAAAGTCTGCCATTGCCAGTGAAGACAGTTTGCTGTCACAAATGAACACGGTCTGTTATCACTATGGAACCCAATCCGTTGTCATCATTGAATCATGGGCAAAAGTTTTGAGAATGACAGAAATATTAATTTTCACAGTCTGCTGCCTCAGTCATGCCATGATGGCCATATACTGAAGAATATTATGAAGAGTGGTCAGATGAATTGCCATTAATTGCAAAGTCCCTCTTTGCCATGAAAATGAACTTAATCCCAGAAAAACACATTTCCACTGCATTTCATCCCTGCCACAAAAGGACCTGCTGAAATCATTTCAGTGATTCTCTCATTAGCACAGGTGACAGTGTTGACAAGGACAGGGCTGGACATAACTCTGTCATGCTGACTGAGCTACAATAGCAGACTGGATGCTTTAAAAGGAGAGTAGTACTTCAAATCAGTGTTCTTCCTCCGTTAACCATGGTTAACTGAAAGGAAACATGAGCAGTTATCATTGCTTTGCACAAAAAGGGCTTCACAGGCAAGAATATTGCTGCTAGTAAAACTGCACCTCAATCAACCATTTATCAAATCATCAAGACCTTCAAGGAGAGAGGTTCAATAGTTGTGAAGAGGGCTTCATGGCACCCAAGAAAGTCCAGCAAGTGCCAGTACTGTTTCCTAAAATTGAATCAGCTGTGGGATCGGGGCACCACCAGTACAGAGCTTGTTCAGTAATGGCATCAAGCAGGTGTGAGTGCATCTGTTAAAGACCTTTGGAGGATGATCTGGTGTCAAGAAGGGCAGGAAAGAAGCCACTTCTTTCCAAGAAAAACAACAGGGATAGACAGATATATACAGTATATACACTTTACATATAAGGTACAGTGATTGGACTGCTGAGGACCGGGGTAATGTCATTTTCTCTGATGAATGGGGCATCTGGAAAAAAAGACTGTCCAGAGAAGAAAAGGTGAGCGCTACCATCAGTCCTGTGTCATGCCAACAGTAAAGCATCCTGAGACCATCCACGTGTGGGGTTGCTTCTCAGCCAAAGGAGTGGGCTCACTCACAATTTGACCTAAGAACACCGTTATGAATAAAGAATGGTACCAAAATATCCTCTGAGGGCAACTTCTCCCAACCATCCAAGAACAGTCTGATGATGCCTTTTTCAGCGTGAAGGAGCACCGTGCCATAAGGCAAAAGTGATAACTAAGTGGCTCGGGGAACAAAACATTGACGTTTTGGGCCAATAGCCAGGAAACTCCCCAGACCTTAATCCCATTGAGAACTTATGTTCTTATGGATAAACAAAAATCCACAAATTCTGACAAACCACAAGCATACATACAATAACTAGTGAACGTCAACAAACATCACTACTGAACACAGTGAGCCCTTGCCTTCCTGGTCCTCCCGTCAGGTTAGTTTTGCACGTTGGGCCATGTGTGAAGCCGCACAGTTTCTTCACTTTGGGGTCTGTGGAAGGTTCACACCAGACAGCAGTGCTCAGTCACACATGGAAGGACCATGGCAATGAGCCACTGTAACACGCCGTCCACATCTAACTTCTCAGCTGCCTGCCATCGCTCACCCTCCTGTTACCCATAAATATACCCACCCCCCACCTGTCTGTGGAGAACCCCTCCTGGAGGTCAAGGGAGGACAATAAACAGTGAGCAGAAAAGTTAGCAGAACATTCTGGTGATCAGCTGAGTGCCTGCCTGTTCTCAGTACGGGTGTGTCCTTGTGATTGGGCAGAAGTGTGGGGTGTGTGCCAAGGACACGGCCTGTGATTGGGCAGGAGTGAGTCAAGCGGAGGGTGTGTGCCAAGGCCAAGGCCCATGATTGGTGCAGATCCACGTGCTGCTAAGGGGCCATAAAACAGTGACGTTCTCACACACAGCTGTTGCTGAGGCAGTGACTCCAAGCACAGCCTGCTGCAAAGAGCCTCCCATGACAAACAGGCCCACATCCCCATCCACACACTCCCCAGGAACGTCCCTGTCATCATTCCCCAGGGGCCCGCAACCTCATCCTCACCCTTCCCAAGGGCCCGTGCCCCTATCCTCAAACTCTTCATGGGCCCTTACCAGGGGCCCACATCCCTGTCCTCACACTTCCCCAGTATTTGTGTCCCATCCTCCTACTTCCCGGGGACTTGGCCCACTCATCCCAGAAAAGAAGAATGTAGGCATGTCTCACCGTAAGGGATGTAAAGGTGAGGCAGATTCCTCCAAAGCCGTTAAAGGAAACAGCGATGAAGATCAGAGCTGACAGCACTGTAAAGAGAATAATTCCGCTTAACTGACCAGAACAGTGAACTACAGGCTGAGCGACAGGGGTGCGTTAAGTACAGACACAGGACTGCGAAGATCAGCTACTGACGGGGTTACATAGACACAGTGAAGGGTAGGCAAACTGGAATCACTCACCCGGAGGATTATATGCCGCCACAGCAATCATGGCACAGGAGAAGGCAAAACAGGAGCTGAGGGACGGAGGGCCAGGGCTCAGCGAACCTCAGTAAAATCAGTCTAATAATCCTACTGGTGACTAGTTAGCCAGCCACACCTATAACAAGCCAGGAGGAATCGCAAAGAGGACAAGCGGGAGCAGGGAGGATTCGCAGCCAGGGTCCACCGGGTCTCCCTGGCGGACATTTGCAGGCGTACCTCACCTGCCCAGCAGCCGCAGGGGACGCGGCCCGAATCGGTCCATCAGCACGCCCAACGGCAGCGTGGCGGCGCTTAGCAGGAAGGAGCCGATGGTGAAGCCCAGGTTCAGCATCTCCTCCTGCTCCACACAGCTGAGCCACGCCGAGTGCTGCTCTTCTGCACTAGCAGTGCCGTTAGCACTCAGCGTGCCATTCTCTATGTGCGGAGGAGACGCAGAGGTGAGCCGTGTGTGCGAGGGAGGCCTAAGGCTAACCTCCACCTCCTAACGGAGCACGGGGCACAGGTCCGAACTACAGCAGAGGCTGGTGTTTGGCACGAGACAAGGAAGAAAATGTATTTGAAATGCAAATCCTTGCAAAAACTACAGTAATCAAAGCAGTCAGAAAGCAGGCATTTACTGTAGCGCTGAAAGCAGGAGACCAGAAGCTGCGCTTTGAAGATGGAACTGGACGCTGGCACTTGGACATTATACTGCACCTGGATATTATGCTATAATCAGACACTGGGAGCTAGACATTATACTGGAACATGGCACTGGGAACTGAACATTCTGTTGGAACCTGAATATTATGCTGGATTCAGACACTGGCACCAGGACATTATGCTGGTACCTGGACATTGTGCTGGAACCTGCATATTATGCTGGACCGTGACACCAGTACCTGGCACTGGGATTTGGACATTATCCTGGGACCTGGCACCGCAAGAATTTAGCATTCTGTCAACAGGTACCCATTTCTTCATTATAGAAGCAGGGAATTCATTGTAAAGTTGTTACGGAGCAGACATGTTAAGATGGCTCTGGGACCATTTGCCATTTGTTGACTGTCACTGAACACCTTCTCTCATGTGTGTCAGCAAGGTGACAGAACATACTCGAACACAGGTGGGAGTAGAATCCCTCATTTTTCAGCATGATGAGCAGGGAGCCCCAGCCAAGCAGCACTGCAGAGAAGAGCAGGTTCTCCAGTACCGCTGTCACTGCCATCCAGTAGCGCCTACTGTAGGCCTGGGACAAAGAGGGCGCCATAGTACTGACAGAGAGAGAGAAGAGTCACATGAACACCATACTAAGAGAGAGGGTTAATAGAACACAGTACAGATACAGTAACTGAACACTACTGTACCTTAACACTGTACTGAGAGAGGGGGTTACTACAGAACCAAATAGATACAGTAACTGAACACTACTGTACCATAACACTGTACTGAGAGAGGGGCTTAATAAAGAACAGTATAGATACCTTAACTGAACATTACTGTACATTAAAACTGTACTCATAGAGATGGCTAATACAGCACAGTATAGATAGTGACTGAACACTAATGTACATTAACACTGTACACAGATAGAAGGTTAATACAGTACTGTACAGTGTACATACAAAAAGGCTTTATGAAACCTACA
Source organism: Brevimyrus niger (assembly GCA_015164015.2). NCBI lineage: Eukaryota > Metazoa > Chordata > Actinopteri > Osteoglossiformes > Mormyridae > Brevimyrus > Brevimyrus niger. The sequence continues at coordinate 9,769,786 of JAABNY020000050.1, forward strand.
GGAAATACTAAGGCGCATGTATTATATTAGCACATGTCCCCACTGTCATGCATGCTACCCGTCCGTCACAAAAGTATTTCTCGCGTGACAGATAAAACCCGAACTTTCACAGCATACCAAGTTAAATTAAAAACAAAACGATCATCTGCAGCATTTTTCCAAGCATACAGACAAAAGAATAAAGAAACCTTTGCCTGCAAACCCAGAGCGGGACAGATGTCCGACGCCACGTGAGAAGAGGCGCCTGGCACCGTTTCTTTTCTGCATATTAACCAAACAGCGTCTCTCCAAATATATGTTCCCGACCAAAGCTGGCGAAAACTTACTTTAAACGTGATGTGTTCAAAAGTAAAACCGTGTGATATGGTGGAACTTCTCTTCCTCTTCTTCCCTCAAGTTCAAAAATTATTTTGATTCCTTCTGTTCATGAATGTTTTCGGCTTTCCATTATACTTTATACATGAATGAAACAAACCTCGACTCTGCTGAGCAACTTTTCGCGATTAATTTTGTGTAAATCCGGTGCGACTTACACTGAAGGTGCGTACAATCCCGTTTCCACCCCAGTCTATATTTCCCTCTAGACCTCCCTCCTTCCTTCCCTCCCTTTTCTGTGCTCCTCTGTCTATAAATGGCTCGTCGTTTTTTTTTTTTTGCACCCTCACCCATAACTTTTGAGACCGTACTTTTCCCCGCAGCTGTCAAAAAGCCGTCCGTCTACAGCGCCCCCATCGCCCTGCTGCCCCCTGCAGCAAGAAACACTTTCATTATATCTAAGGAGGTGAGACCCGATCTGTCCAAGCTGACCAGGCCTTTTAAACGCAATCCCGCCGAAACCCAATCTGTTCAGTAAACCAGCTTCGAGCAGGAGACCATGTGCGCATAATCACCATAAAGACTTACTTGGAAGACGAGAAAGAGTTTCTTAGTAATTTAAGTAGAAAGGTCTGTCTATGGAAGGGATGAATGAAGACAAATGAAATATTGGGGAGGGCACACACGCCCCCCGGGATTAATACTCCCCTGTTGCAAACAAGCACAGATTAATTTGCAGAACTGTATCCTCGCTAATTAGGCTATCGTAAAACAGCACTTTTTAAACAGTCAGTCAAGGGCGTCGTATGGTCCGATCACTCTTGGCTATATGGCCCCGAGTATTTTACCCGCGATAATATAGTATTCCTTCAAAAAAAAGTCAAGCACCCGGAAAACTTTATTTAGCCCCTGAATTTTTTTCAAACGCTAGACACGCCCCGGCAATCAGTTCAAAACATTCCGCTGCGGTTTGATTTCTAACAGTTAAATGCTTTCATTCACTGATACCACGCCAGCATTGCGCACACATTGGTCAGCACCCACCCAGGAAACCTGGCGCGATGCTCCCCCCGGTGGCATGATGTGGCATTTTCACTTTCGCCCGCTAACTGTTTTTCGCTGGCGCCAGTTTCGTAATTATTTAGTAGTGTTTCGTGCTATGTCGATATACCGATGCATCTACCAGATACTTAAGGCATCTACTATTAATAGCCAGTTAATATCACAAAGGATTTGTGCGGAGATGTAAATTATAAGCAGGGCTGGTCGAGGCCGGTGTGGTGCTCTAGGTGAGCTTTACGGCTGACACTGCAAACCAGACTGCCACCGATGCCAGAATAAAGGCAAAAACAATAGGAGTAAAGAAAGAAATATTGTTATATTATTTATATAATATTATTGTGCTGTTTATGCAAAATAATACTGTATCATGTTTAGGAGTTGTGTGACAGAGTGAGAGGAGGCGGGAAGGGGAAGTGAAGGATCCCAGGAAAAAAGGGTACCATGTCAGGACGACTAGGTGTTGGGATATGGTGGTTCTGGCCCACAACAGCTAAATAAAGTTCGTTTTCGGCCACTTGCCTCCTTATTCCCATCACGGGGAACTTTGCAGTGATGTCAGAAGTGAAACTGCCATTGCGAGCAAGCCGGGTTTTACTGCTGTATGGAGATAGCACTAATCAGGCGAGCTTACACACGCATGCTGCCAGATGTGCAGTGAGATAGCCCACGGCCAGTGCGTCAGGGCGCTCTCCCTGGCGGATCTGCGTGCCCACATGCAGCTGGCTCGGGAGATGGCAGTGGGGGCGGCACTGCAGGGTACTGACTCGCCACCTGCAGTTGGGGCAGCTGGGGAGTGTGGAGGGGTGGTGCAGAAGCCTGCCTGGGTAGAGGAGATCATGGAGATAATATGGGGTTAACCAGTTCATCTTAACTGGGGAAGTGGGCAGCCAGGCCACTTAATCAGATCTTTCCCAGCACAAGCTAAACCAGTGGGAAAAGGTGCGGGGTTGCAGTCAGTGGGATGCTGCAGGTCCCCACACCCGTGTCCCACTCATCGCCTATCCGGGCTGCCCTGCCCAACTGGAGCAACAGGGGAGGCAAGCATGTAGTGGTTGTGGTGGGGCGGCCCTTGGTGTCAGACTTCTGCCACATCCTAGTTTGCTTCGAAGGGGTTCCAGAAGGCTTGCAGCTAGAGGGCACAGCAGTCCAGCTCCGCACAGTGACCAGTGAGCTGGCGCCAATGAGGGGGAGGGGACTGCTGAGGTTAGCAGTTGGGGGCAAGAACATGCAGCACCGAGTTTGGGTAACTGAGGTGCACCAAGCATGCATTCTGGGTCTACACTTTTTTAGGGATCAGGACCTGGTTAATGCCACATTGAGTTTCAACAGTGGGCATGTGGTAAAGATGAGGCCACCAGGTGGGCCACAAGTCAATGAAGTTGCCAGGGGACCCCAAGCAGTCGGCCCGGAGGCATGTCAGAAACCCTGCCAAACCAGCCCACATGGTACACCTCAGCAGTACCCCCTGGCATGCCTCACACAATATACCAGTTATCAGGAGGCTGGGAACCCAGAAGGGACCTGGCATAGCCACATAAAGGGGCCCGTACCTGTTACTGAGGCTCCTACTCTCCAGGTGTGCTCTTCTTGGTTTTCATCCCTAGACATGAAGAGCAGCTACTGGCAGGTCCCTCTGTCCCCTGAAGCTAGACCTAAGACTGCGTTCTGCACTGGCAAGGGGTTGTGGCAGTTTATTTAAAAAGATGCTTTGGCCTGTGTAATGCACCAGCCATCTTTGAGCGTTTGATGGAACAAGTTTTGGAAGGGGCTCCATGGCAGACATGTCTCGTCTTCCTGGATGACACAATGGGAACTCCTTCTCCTCAGCAGTCATCGCTTTGCAGCAGGTGCTGGATATGATCAGGACAGGAGGGCTGAAGCTACACCCTGACAAGTGCAGGCTCCTGAGCAGAGAACTGACCTTCCTGGGCCATAGGATAGGCTGTGAGGGGGTGGACTCTGCAGAGGACGAGCTAGTGGCCCACACCTGTAGATCAGAGAGGTCAAGTCAGGTTGACTTGTCCACCACACAGCAAAACTCCTTGGGATCCCAGCCAGCGATCCTCCAGGCAGCTCAGAGGGCTGAAAAGTTATTATAGCTATTATAGGAAGTTTGTATGAGGGTTCTCCTGCATTGTAGCCCCCTTGTACAAGCTGCTGCAAAAAGACCATCACTTTGTCTGGACGGAGAATTGCCAGGCAGCCTTTCAAGCTGTACAGGAAGCCCTGACTAGCTCACTCATCCTGGCGCCCCCTGACCCCGACTTGCCTTTTATACTGGACACTGATGCGAGCGGTTAGGGGGTGGGGGTGGGGACGCTCCTGTCCCAGAGGTGGCTGGATGGAGGGCGGGTGGTGCCCTTTTAAAGCAAGGCACTGAGTAAAGCAGAGCGGAGGTCACCCACCGGGAACTGTTCGCTGCAGTCTCTGCCATCAGGCATTTCAGGTATTACATGAGTGGTCGGCACTTCACCCTGCGCTCCGACCATGCCTCCCTGCATTGGCTAATGTCCTTCAAAGAGCCAGAAGGGCAGGTGGCTCGTCGGTTGGAGGAACTAAAGAGCTATGAGCTCACGGTGGTCCAACGTGCAGAGGATCAACTTGGCAACGCTGATACACGCAAGAATGCAAGAATGCAAGTATTGTGAGCAGAGGGACGCTAGAGAAGGTGAGCTTAGCTTGAGGATGGATAAGATGGTGTATGGGGGGGCCACTCAGAGAACTGCAGGGGGTGAGGGTTGCTGAGTGGGCTTATCCCATACAAAAATGTAATATATAGCCATATATGTACTTATATTTTAAATAGTATGACATATATCTATATATACAGTGGTACTTCGGTTCACAAACTCACCAGAACTCGAATTTCTTGAAAGTCGAACAAACCAGTTTGACCTAGAACTCGATCAGAATATCATAATAAATAAACCACTAACTTACGTGTACTATTGAAGCATTCATGTCATTTATTTAAACTTTATTTTACCAGGTAAATTAACTGAAACCCAGTTCTCATTGCTTTACGTGATATTCGGAAGAAATAGGAGGTTATGCATCGGAACTGCCTGGGATACAAACGTCATGCGTGTAACTAAACTCTTCAGACAATAAGGGCAAAGGTGTGTCGTCACGGAGGCGGTTCCAGTTTGTGCAGCCGGGTGAGAGGTCAAAATGCATTTAACCGTAATGCATTGCGTCAGGATCAGAATGCGTTGCTTTAAGCCAGCGCTGTAAGCAAGTACAATGCACCCAATGACCGGACTGGGGAAACAAACTGAAATGCATACTTAATACAGAGGACTAGTGACAACAACCAGAAACAGCTGATCACATAGGGTTTACACACAAGGTTAACGAGGTGGCGTGGCACACGGAAGAAGCGGACTATAGGGGCAGGACAGAGGTAATGCTGGGATAAGATCATTTTGGAAGCCATTAAGAAAAAAATGCTCCGTTTGTTTTATTCTGTTAATTTTGTGGTGAGTTTAGTTATATGCATGACATTTGCATCCCAGGCAGTTTCAATGCGTAGTATGGTGCGTTCGATTATTTCTCTCCAAGTAGGAAATTGGATGAAAACGTCACTTCCGATTCGAAACACGCCTCTTTTATGACGCTGAAGTTGAAGATTTTGCTGTCCAAGTCACCCCTGTGATGTTATTTTAACATGGCAACTTGGTTTGTTTGTAGTTTGTTTGCCGTTCAACAAAAGAATATCGCTCATGAATGTACTGAAATATTTTAAAAAGCTTTTAATGTGGTTTGACTAGTTAGTTTCTCGTTTGTCTCTTGGAAAAATCTCCAATCCCCCATTTTTTACATTTGGAAAACTCTGCTAAAATCTGCTAAAATATAAAGCAACAACATACAGCACGTGTTCATGGAGGCAGCCATGTTTGTTCCGAGATGTGGGTAGCTCGAACAGGAGATTGTCGGACATGATGTCACTCAACTCGGAATTTCCGAGTTCCAAGAGAAAAATTAACGCACCAGTAATCTGCTATTTCTCCCGAATATCACGTAAAACTGTGAGAACTGGTTTTCAGTTAATTTACCTGGTAAAATAAAGTTTAAATATATTATATAAATGCTCTAATAGTACATGTAAGTCAGTGTTTTATTTATTGTTAGTTACTGTAATGTTGTGCTGCTTTATTTGGTTAATCGTGGAGTCTGAGAAGAAGGCATTCAAGTAAGAATTGCATTGTGGTATGACTAATTTCCTGGTGCGTACAATTTATTTTAGGTCAGTGTTCACGGTTCGACTTCCGATATTTAGATTGAGTTCTAGGTCAAACTGATTTGTTCGACTTTCAAGAAGTTTGAGGTCTAGTGAATTCGAGAATCGAGGTACCACTGTATTGACATATATTACATTTCCATCCATCCATCCATTAATTATCTTCCGCTTGTCCGGGGTTCGGTTCGCGGGGGTAGCAGCTTCAGGAGAGATACCCAGACCTCCCTCTCCCCAGCTACCTCTACCAGCTCCTCGGGGAGGA
>JAABNY020000050.1:9779243-9807644 GCA_015164015.2 Brevimyrus niger
CTTCCACCTCTGGGTGATGTCCCCAGGTGAGGTCAACAGCACCCCCTCCCCACTATAAATAGTAGGAACCAGGAGCTACTTCCCCCTCCTGATATTCCGGATGGTTTGGCAGAACCTTTTTGAGGCCGACCGAAAGTCACTTTCCATGGCCTCACCAAACTCCTCCCACACCCAGGTTTTGGTTAATTGGTTCCAGAACCCATGCTATGCGTTGAGGTGAGCCTGACTATATCTAGTCAATAATTCTCAACCTCACTCACAAGCTCAGGCTCCTTTCCCACCAGAAAGGTGACATTCCACGTCCCGAGAGCCAGTATTGTTAGCCGAGGGAGGGACTGTCAGGGCCTCCCTTGGCCGCCACCGATCCACAATGCACTGAACCCCTGACATTCCCCTTGCGGGTGGTTGGCCCACCTGGGGACAGTCCCGTGTGCCCCTTTCGGGCTAAGCCCGGCCAGACCCCCCAGGCCTGGCTCCAGGGTGGGGCCCCAGTGACCCTAGTCCGGGCGAGGGAAACAAAACTTTGATAGAATTTTCTATCAATTACATTTAGATATTACATTTCTCTATGGGTAATTAGAAGCAGTGATGTGACCCAACCTTGCGACTTGTTATGCTCTGGGTGAGGACACAGCGGCAGCCATCATGGGTAGAGTCCTCTCCCTGGTCATCAAGGGGCAATGGGCATAATTCAACACACAAGCACCCCACAAGCGGAACCACTTTATACTGACAGCCATGGACTTCTTTACCAAATGGGCGGAGGCTTATGCTTTTCCGGACCAGGAGGCTGAGACTGTGGCCAATGCCCCGGTTGAGGGGATGTTCAGATCACAAAGACCCACACCGCCGGCCTTTGGATAACCCTCAGATGCTGAATCTGCCCCTGTTGGGCCTGAATATGCCAGATTGCTCCAGGATCATTTAGATCAGTGTTTACCAACCCAATCCTTGGGGAACAGCGGACAGTTCATGTTTTTGCTCCCTCCCAGATCCCAGCCAATCAGGAACACCGAATACCTGTTACAGGTGCGCTGGGAGCTGAGAGGAAGCAAAAACATGGACTGTCCTGGGTTCCCCAAGGATTGGGTTAGGAAACACTGGCTTAGATACAGCCTAGAGGCATCACATCACAGCAGGGGACCTGGTCTGGGTTTACAGGAAGAAGGGCAGGTGCCCTAAGCTGGACACCTACTGGGTTGGGCCGTGTCTGGTCCTGGAGAGGGTGGGGAAAGTTGTGTATAGGGCGCTGCTGCATTCCCGGGGGTGTAAAGTTGTGCTCCACTATGACCAGCTGGCACCTTACTGCAGAACTGCAACACAACAGAGGAACAGGGCAGAAGGGGGAAGCCCCCAGTCTCCTGCCATACCGTCTCCAGCTAGGCTGAGTATACCAGTCGGTTTGGACCAAGCAGCAAGAGGTGACCTGCCTGCCCATAACGGGGAACTTTACAATACTTTTTATTGCATCGGTGTTGATACGCTAAGTGGAGAACAATATGAGCAAAGATTTTTCTATCCATACCTGTTTGTCAAAATGCAGAATTCTGACTTTTTTTCTAAACTCGGAATTCTGAAATTAAAGTCAGAAGTCTGAGATTAAAGTCAAAATTCTGAGAAAAAAGTCAGTTTTCTGAGATTAAAGTCTGAATTCTGAGATTAAATTCAGAATTCAAATAATATTTTCATGGTGGCCCTAATCCTCTTCCGTACTATGTCCATAGCAAAGACATTGCAGCAGGAAGTTGTATCATAAACTGTTAACACATTTCAAAGTATTCATGAACGGAGAATATTTATCTTGCAAATCTACAATTATAGATAAAATATGAAAACATTTCAAGTAACTTCCCTGGTTTTATCCTATAATAAAACACAGGTTGGTTTTATAAAATTTAAGTAAGGCAGAAAACAAGACAGAACCAAAAGCTACAAAACTAATACAATTAGACTAGTGTCATAACTCCATCTTTATTTGTATGACCATCTCTCCCATAATGGTCCTGCCAGGCAGAGCCCTACACGGGTTCGGGTCCTCGACGGGTGACCCGCAAAGTTTGATGAATCGGGTGAAAAATATTCTGTGTCTGATACGGATGCGGGTCGGGTCGGACGCAGGTTTTCAAAACATCATGTGCCAAGAAAAAATACCCTAGGGCTATATTTTAGCGATACTCAAGAAATCCCTGCATTCAAGATGATAAAACGCAAAATCCATATCAGTTTATGCCTGCACTCGCATTCCCGGAAATCTCTCCCAAATGGATGCTGAGGAGTTGAAAAGAAAACTAGCAAATGTAGAGTTTAAAGCTGTGGCCAATAGCTCCACTAAAATCAAGTCCGACGTGTCGGAGAATTTCGGAGTTATTTCAGATATCGAAAACAACTTAATAAGCGTTTGTTTCCCAATATTGCTAATATTGCCAGATCTATTCTCACCATCTCGGCATCCAGCGCAGCAAGTGAGCGAGATTTCTCATCAGCCGGATGGGTCATCCAGGAGTGAAGGAGTCAGCTGGGGCCATCAACTGTTGACGATATCCTTCTAGTCTAGACACTAGTCTGCGCTTTCGCGTAGTCCTTCTACGTCCAACGTGACATAGGTAGCCTATAAAATCTAATGATGTGCAGGGTAGCCTAATATACATTTTGTATAATATTAGTTTTAACGCATTTGATTGTAAGCTGGTAAGGCAATGTGTGGGCACGGCAATATCAAACATTATTTGAGTTTGGAGGTAGGCTATACAGGGAAAAGCGGGGTTGGTTATCACAGTCGTCATATCTCAGCCACTAAAGGGCGCTGATCGAAACCATCAAGGTCGAGGTCATCTACGTTAACAGTGGAGGTGAAAGCAGCATAACCTTGGGGTGAAACAACTTCATTTTTTTTTCATATGCATAAGTAAGTTTTGAGGCATTTCATGTTTTTCTTCTAACTCATACTATGGGTTGACAGTAAAATAATTATTAACATTTTAAAGTATAATGAGAGAGCTACAATTTGGTTAGGTTTTTTCTTAGCTAGGTTAACACATGTGGGGACTAGCCTTCAAAAGAGTTAAAAATGTCAGTTGGGGTAGGTTGTCACGCATGACAAATAACCCCACTGTTGGTGGAGTCAATGACGTATAAGGATTTTCAATGGACCAATTTTAAAATATAAAACACAATTGTAAATACAAAAAATACTATTTATTGCAGTTGTCCGATGACTAATGTTGTGATTTTCTTTAGATTTCATAGTGGTAGTAGTAGTTTTCATCGCCTGTGGTGTTTTACATTTATGCATTTTACATTTACATTTTTGAATCTAAAGAGTCTAAAAATGAACCAATAAAACTTATTTGATATTTTTATACACATGATATGTGCTTGGTTTGATATGTCATTAAAAATATTTTTTTTTTAACTTTTTTTAAAATGTCTCCATTTTTCGTTTTTTCCCATTAGAATAACACAGGGACAACCAACCCCATTGGGTGTGACAACCTACCCCGTTATGGGGTTGGTTGTCACATCTGCGCAAGGTGCTTTTGACAGCCCATATCTTTTTAAGAGAATGGATTCTACCTGAGCAAGGACTACCCATTTGTACTTGACACATTAAGCATTAATTGTGTACAGAAAGGGAATTCTAACCATACACTGTTCTAGCAGAAATTAAATTTAAGTAAAAAGTGTGACAACCATCCCCGGTCTCCCCTACTACCGTTTGTTTTGCTTATTATTAGGCTAGCTGTTATTAAGCAACATTTAAATTTGGCTATGCCTTGTCGTTTGTTGTGGCAACAAACTTTTGTCTTTAATTATGGCTATCTGACTGATTTTCATTCGGGTGCGGGTCGGATCGGGTGCGGAGTTTTATTTAATTTCTGACGGATAACGGTTCGGATACGGGTTTAAGTATGAAGGGTACGGGCGGGTGCGGTTTGTCAAAATCAGACCTGTGCAGGATACTGCTGCCATGTGCAGCACAATTAATTTTCATATAAATTTTCATATGACTTGATTGCGGACATTTCTGCGGTAGGGCGGTATAATCAAAATAAATCGTTGACCAAATATATGTCGTTTATGCCGTACAGTACAGTTCTCATAAGTTTCTGTAATTACGTTCACTCATACTGTGGATAAAGCCATGTATGGCAGAACCGTGCGTGAAACCTCTAGGGCTCAGCCTCAGGAAGCTGACACAGGAGTGAACCACAGAACTGAATCACAGAGGAATGAATTTTAACAGCTTCCCAAGAGCTCCCTGGCCCCGCGGTATGGAACATGCTGGAACTTGATTGACGGGGAGCTCTTTGATCGCGCGTAGTCTGGGACAGGTTCCTGGGAGGCGGAGTCAGCATGAAGGAATGCTCTAAGCTATACTACAATAACAAAATATGCAGTTTCAATGTTTTCAGAGCAAACCTCGGCTTTGTCACATTCCTCTCACCCCATTCACATTTACCGTTATATGTGTTGCCCCCACGCTTACATCCGTGATTCCACATAAATCCGTATTATTCCAGTCAGAGATTGACAGGGGATTAAACGTTACAGTGCTGTCCGTTCCATGGAATAACTTTCACAAGAAGATGATTGATGTTTGTCATTATTAAAATATGAAGAAATTGCATTTCCAGATGGTCATGAAAAGCTGGTCATTTGATTTATAAATCAAAGGAGCACTGAGTGGCCATTTGCTTGTGCTGGAACTGTTCGAGGAACAGCAGCAATCAGCAGCATCCGTTGCCACCCTGAAATAAGAAATGAAGGTAGTGCAAAGAAATCAGGCGACTTTAAGCCCTGAAATAGGAATATGGACTTCAGCGGTATTGTTGCTGAATATTCAGTCCTGCTCAATTTATTCAATTGATGGCCCTTCACAAAAGTGTATATTTGACATAATTATCAGAATAGTGAAGGACAGGAATAAAAGTCATTGGGATGGCATCTGAGGGAAATGTCCTAGTGTATGAGATCAGCAGCCACGATATCTTAGTCTGGGCATAGACGTTCACAGTAGGGAAGGCCACTTTTCACGAGTGCTATTTTACCAGGCAATACAGCACGGCTTTGAACATGTCAGCCAACATCCAGAACTACAGCTATCCATTTTAATGGAAATAATGAATGCGCCCTGCAGACAATGTTGTTTTGTTGCTGTAATGAGAGTGTTTTTAATGTTTCTGGCTTCTTAGCCCCTTCCTGCTGTGAGGAATTGGTTATATTGTTCTCATTACTTTATAATCATGCATTTTATTAGTATTAGATGTTCTCCTACAAGACCGGCTCTGGATTTATATGAGATAGTAAAGCACTGACAAACAAGATGGCCAACTCTCACATATTTAGTGTTGCACACACTTTTAGACTTTCACAGTCATGCAAGAAATCTTACAGCAAATCTATATTTTTCCATTATAAACCTAAGATCAGCTACATCACAAGCGTTGGCAGTAGTTTGCAAACCCTAAAAGCAATTCACAAGGTGAACCATGGAACTGTTACATGTAAATGGTTGTACATGTGTCTGCAGACTTGTCTCGGATTGAAAATCTCACACTGGCCAGCTGACCAAAATTAGCAACCCTGCCGATAAACATCCAGAAGGTTCTTCACTGTGTCCTCAACAAAGTCATAGCTGGCCCATTGAGAACATAAAATGATTCAATGACCCAGAGTGCAGAGGGTGGAGGGAACTCCAGAAGCCAACGGGGGTGGTCATATTACCGTTTCTTTTCCCGTCTCTCGGCAGCATGAGTTCTACAGAATGTTGGGTAGTCACTGAGGGGTTTCTGAGAAGACATCAAGTCATAAATAGGAGGGAAAGACCCTCTTCACCCACAGGGACCTCCAGGTAACTATATATACAGAATGTAGGGCTCAGCTCAACATGGTCCTTGTGAAGAGCACAGCAAGAGGGAGCACAGGAGCCCAAACTCGGGACTGGCACACCGTAGATGAATCACTGGGTCCATCCAAGGAGTCTGAACCAGGAGTCAAAGAACGAGTGAAGACTCATAGTCCAGATGAGAAGTCAAAGAGCCTAGAGGATAAGTCTACATTGGGTTTCCCAGAGTCTAAAAGAGTTGCAAAGAGTCCAAACGACGAACCATCGAGTCCAGGCAAGAGTCAGAGGAAGACTCAGAAAGTGCGGTTACTGGAACAAGTAAGAACCATGAGCCTTAGGTGACACTTTGCACTTAGTCCTTTCTTTGTAGGCCATGTGTGGGATGATTTATGATCCTTCTGACAATGATAAGACCCCCGTGTACTTACCATCCATCTGGCTTTTGCTGGAATTTGTCCCCTTTTGCTGAACCTGAAATTCATGTTTTTGCAGTGTATTATGGGCAAACAGCTATTCTTTTGTGGCTGCTGTGGCTGACAGCAATAGGGTGCATGCCACCCCCCTGTGCTGAAAGGAACAGAGACACCCTGAGGCTGAAGGAGATACTGCAGTCAAAACTGTTGGAGGAGAGGAGCAAGCTGGCTGTACAGGTGTGGATGCTTGGGGTTATGATGCGTAAGCTCAGTACATACTGAACTACTAGGTTTTAAAAGCTTTTGGGCCTTAATAATTAATACAACAAAAATAAGCAAAGCATATATACTGGATGTATTTCTTTGCATTAATGAACTCCCCTTGTGTGTCTTACCTCTTCAGGTTGATTCCACGCCACCAATACATGATAGAAGACATCTTGTAAGTACAGAACAATTCCTGTGTTAATAGAACATTGTTAACAATCAAGGGCATGGTAAATCTGTTGTACTGTCAATCACTCAGTATGGTGTCAATGTAAACTAGTGTCAGTTACTGTATCTGTATTGTACTGTATTAACCCTCTCAGTACAGTGTTATTGTTCAGTCACTGTATTTATACTGTACTGTATTAACCCTGATTCTCAGTACAGTGTTAATGTACACTACACTAACTATTGCTGTTACTTTATATCTGCAGGATGTCCTCATGAAGATTTGTGAGATCCCAGAGTGTATGACGGAGCACGTGTCCACCGATGTCCTCCTGTCTGCAGTGTCTCTCACTGACCACCTCTGGAAACAGGTGGGGTGCAGCTTCCCAGATGCTCCCTGTGCTGTGCTCATGGGGGCGCTCTAACTGTGCCACCCTCTTCCTCAGGTGGTGCGCCTAGAGGGAGGATCATCTAAGCCCAAATGCAGCTGTCGGTCAGAAATCCTGCTTAGCCCTGACGCCACCCTGTGGCATCACCAGCAGCTGATGTCCTATCTGTTACACTCCTGGATCCTGGAACTCGAGGTCCTCTCCACCTGTGGCCACTGAAGTGTGGAACTCCTGCACATGTTCAGCTGGATGTCTGTTATCTTTGGTCCCTTTCTCCTGTCTTCTGTACCATTACACTGTCCCCTTTCTCCTGTCTTCTGTACCATTACACTGTCCCCTTTCTCCTGTCTTCTGTACCATTACACTCTCCCCTTTCTCCTGTCTTCTGTACCATTACACTGTCCCCTTTCTCCTGTCTTCTGTACCACCACGCTGTCCCCTTTCTCCTGTCTTTTGTACCATTACACTGTCCCCATTCTCTTGTCTTCTGTACCATTACACTGTTCCCTTTCTCCTGTCTTCTGTACCACCACACTGTCCCCTTTCTCCTGTCTTTTGTATCATTACACTGTCCCCATTCTCTTGTCTTCTGTACCATTACACTGTCCCCATTCTCTTGTCTTTTGTACCATTACACTGTCCCCTTTCTCCTGTCCTTGTTAAAGTCTGCTCCTGTTCCATTCTGTGTTCCATCCCCGTTTGGCCACATGGCTCAACTCATTGCACATGTGGTTGTCTATGAACCCCTTTGTTTTGTGTTTGAATCCCTCCTTTTCTGTCTTTGTATTTTGTTCCCTAGTGTATCATTTGTAAGAGTTTTTCTAGTTCCGGTGCCTGGTGATTTTTCTATTCCATTTTGGTTTCTTGATTTGAGCCTCAGCTATGTTTTATTGGTTTTTGTTACTCCCAGTGTTGGATTCAGTTTTTCCTGTTTTTTGGTTAGTTCTTAGTTTCCCTGTTTAGTTCGTTTGAGTTAATTAGTTTCACCTGTTATCTGTTTTCCCACCATTGTTAACTAATCTCACCTGCCCCTTGTTAGTCTTGTTACCCCTCTGTAGCCCTTTAAGTCCCTGCATCTGTTTAGTTCGTTAGTGGTTCGTTGATTGTTGTATGCTTGTAAAGTCTGTATTTTTTTTTTGTAATAAGTCTTTGTTTATCCCCATTTACTTTCGACCCCTTGTGTTTTTGTTAGTGTTTTCTTGTGGTTTTTAGTTTATTTAATAAACCCTACTGCTGTCCTATGAAGCCGTCAGTGGGTCATACACCATTTCTGCCTGCATCATGCCTCAGCCTAACAAGTTCATGACAGTCCTATACTGTACAATTACACTACCCTCTTTTGCTTGTCGTCTGTACCATAAGTCCAATGCGCAGGAACGCACACACTGGTGCCGTCAATCCACGTAGAATAAGCCCAGGTTTTAACCTAAACATTTTCTCAAACACTTTTTCAATGGAGATTCTAAGGCAGCAGGCAGACAACTTCATGGCTGTAATAAGTGTATTTAGTAGCTACAAGGACAAAAGATATTAAAAGCTCTCCGCACTAACAGTAATTTGACAAACACGAACAGGCAGCACTTACGTTGCTTTTGCCTATTCTGGCAGTCCACCGTTCAAAAAAGCGCCTGTGTGTTTTCGTTTCATGCATTCGTCTGTATGATCTAACTTTGCACAGTTTAAAAACCACCTTTTTATTTTGTGATAATTTAAACTACTCCCATAACTACGTAGTGATATTAAAGGAAAACAGCTGTTGTAATTAACTGAAACATTTTGAAAATCATAATATTAATTTTAGCTAAATAATTTAAAAAAACGATGCATGAATTTAAAACATTTTCAGCATCGACGTCACTGACTACAGTGACTAATTGCAGCAGCCCTATACTGTGTACTTTCCCTGTCCCCTGTACCATTACACTGTCCAATTTCCCAGTACTCCGTATTGTTCCACAACCCCCTTTCCCATGACATTTACTGTACCAATACACTGCCTACTTTCTCCCATCTTCTGTACAATTACAATGCACCCTTTCTCCTGTACTGCACATTACTGTACACTGTCCCTGTCCTCCTGTACTTCACAGTACTGTACACTGTCCCTGTCCTCCACTGTACCGTTGCAATCCTTTCTCATCTTTCATTGTACTCTTACACTGTCCCTTTCTTCCATCTCATAGACCATTTCACTGTCCCCTGTACTTCTCAGTACATTACATTGCCTCCATTCCCTCATGCTGTGTCCCATTACACTGTCGTTTCTCCTACGCCTCTCTGTACTGTCACACTGTCCCCCTTTTCCTATCCCTCCCCATTCCTTTACACCACTCTCACATATTTGACTCACATATTCACCAGACCTAAAACTGACTGCATGTTATTCAAAAATACACAAGCTCACTTTCAGTCCATCCTGATTGTTAGAAAATTTACCCGCTATTCTGAAATGTAGAGCCTGTGTATTGGACTTTTGGCCTAACATATGGATGTTGAATTCATTCACTTCACAAATACCAGAGATATTTGGATCAACCTGAACTAATGTGATATTTAAAATCAGAAATGAAGAACCGAAATCAGAAGCACCTGGCATAGTGTTTTTATTGATATTCACTCAAACAATTATGATAAGTATGGTAAGAGAAACCTACAAAAATTCTTCCCTTTGTTCAGTTTCAAAATAAACAATGAATTCCAAAAATGAAGGTGACATGTTTTGTGAAATGGAGGCGGACGAAGGTGACAGAGGGAGAGTCTGCATTCACAGCGGCCTCCACTGACATCGTTGCCTTCTCCAGTTCTGAGGTCTGATGTGTCTCCTGGACCATGTTGGGTCTGAAAGCTACGGTACTGCCAGAAGCCAAGGGCCCAAATACAGCTGGATAACAGGTTCAGTTGTCTGCTTATGGAAATGGACATGCTGAGACTGCAAGGATGGCAGTGCAGTGATGGGACATTCAGAGAAATAAGCTTTTTTTGTAATATCACAGAAGAGTTTCTAAAGAAATGATATGCGTGATGTCATAATAGGGGCTGGGTTTTAATGGGATGATGTATGTGACATCACAATAGGGGCTGGTATCTAATGGAATTATAAGTTTGATGCTTCTCTATCTCTCTCATGGTTTCCTACGGTAATATGCTTCGAGTGGAGAACATTCAACAGGACAAAAAATAGAGACTCCCTCGCTGCAGTAAAAGGTGCAAAAAGACAAAATATGAAATAAAAAAAAACCACCAACAATAACAGCAAATGTAGTGCATTAATGACAGGCTGAAAATTCACTTTCAAAGCCATATCTGGGTGCAAACAAAGCTTTCGCAATACAAAACAATGAAATAATGGGACAATATTTCTATGATTGTCCTGACCTGTGGAGTGGACCCTACAATAATAGGTGTCTCCTTGTTAGTTTCTCTCTGGTATTTCCCTGGTAAATTTTCCTATGCTATTAAGCTTGTTTTTTAGCACCTGTTTCTCAGGTCACAACTCAGCGAAAATTTAAAACAGAAAAGCTACTTCTATTTCACAAATGAGCGCTGTGAACGTCTTCTCAATACATAATGCATCTTTCTGTATATTTGACTAAGAAAAGAACATCTGAAAATCTGTTGATGTTCATGAACAACTGACAACACCATGACAGACATACTGAGGGCGCTCTACACACAACCCTCTGCCCCTTGCTCCAGTACCTACACTTTTCTCCTTCCCTCACTCACCCTTTTCTCCTCTTCTTTCTATGTCCAGAAGATGTTGGTGATGTCAGAGTCCAAGCTGTAAATCCATACCAGCAAAGGTGTGGAGACAAGGACAAAGGGCCAGGACACGCCTTTGCAGGCCCGGCGGAGCGCCGTCACCAGACGGTCTTGGAGTGTCTCCTCCTGGCTGGGCCCCTGTGGCCCCTGGCCATCCTCCTCCAGCTGGAAGTCACCGGGCGGCTGGGCGTAATGCCTGGCCAGAAACTTGAGGGCCTCATCCATCAGAATGACCGGCAGCGACATCTTCAGCACAGTCACCCACTGGGACCAGGATAGAGGGCGGATCTGGAAGACCACCTGGATGGGTGGAGGCCTCTGCTTGATTATCTCTTTAAACTTTCAGGAGGAAAGGTCTAACTAACCCCCGCACACCCAAGAATGAGAACGGATCCTTTGGTCATTGTCAACTTATTATACAGTGCACCCAGGTATTTATACTCACGGGAAGGGGGTCCACATACAGTATGAGGAAATGCAGAGCCATGGAGAGGCAGATCGCCCCCACCAGCCACGGGTTGGACCAAGGGGGCATCTTCAGCAAAGACTGGTTCTCAGATAGACTGTGGCCAATGGCATGATGGGAAAGATGTTAGCTCTGCTGTGTGGCCACAGTGCCCAGGTACATGGCACATGTACTAGAGGGCATACCTGTTAAGGGCGTTACACATTTCTATGGTGACGAGCACAGACAGGGCCATGGTCATAGGGTACGGAGACTCGAAGACCGAACACTGAACCCCCTCAAACTCGCTGCGATTCTCGCTGCACTGCAGGAAGTGGGACTGTCAAGAGAAAAGGCAAGGCTGCACTGAGCTGCAGGGTACCACAGCACAGAGGCACAGACGCATCGGGGCAGAGACACACAGAGGCACAGACAGACGGAAATACAGACACAATGAGGAAGAAACACACATGAGCACAATGCATGGATGCACGGAGGCAGAGATGCATGGAAACACAGACACACAGAGGCACAGATGCATGGAGGCACAGACACACGGAGGCACAGATACATGGAGGCACAGACAAACAAAGGCACAGATGCATGGAGGCACAGACACACAGCGGCACAGATGCATGCCGGCACAGACACACAGACACATGGAGGCACAGACACACAAAGGCACAGATGCATGGAGGCACAAATACACAGAGGTGCAGAAACATGGAAGCACAGCAATACAGATACACGGAGGGACAGACACACTCAGGCACAAACGCATGGAGGCACAGATGCAGGGTCATGCTGCAGGTACCAGCTGGTAGTAGGTGAGCTTGGGTCCATCGTGAGCTGCCATAAACCACCAGGCTGCGGCCCCCACTGTGGCTGCCCCCACATAACCTGGAGGGGCAGGGAGCAAAGCCGGTCAAGGCTTCCCTTTGTATTATCATGACAAAGAAAGACGAGGACACTAAGAGAGAACGTGGTGCCATTAGAAGGCAGGCTGGTCTTGCTCGGTGGAAAGCCCCTGAAGGCACTGAGCCCCAACACAAACCTGCACATAAGCAGTACGATGAAGGTGGATGATTCACCTAAGACAAGGCTGTTCAACTAAAATTTATATTTAAAAAGGTCCAGTTAGAGAAAATTTCTTTAAGCAAAGGTCCGGAAGATCATAATGTCTAACTATGCCTTGTGATATATTGCATATATTTAAGTAGACCAGCTCGTTCCGATCCTCCTGTGTGCTTTGCCCCCCTCGCTACCTCGTGTGGAATCACCGTGTCATCAGCTGTTTCTAGTTGTGTTTCATTAGTTCTGTGTAATAAAATCAGTGTCTGTGTGCCTTTGAGTCCAGTTATTAACGTTGTGTAGTGGTTGTATGTACCTGAGCGTGGTCTCCTAATTACACCCTGTGTTCACTCAACTTCTCATTCCGTGCCTTATTACATTTATAATGGAATAAATCCTTGTCAGGTTTTAAATCACAATATTCTGTTTTGCCTATCGGTCCGGGTCTGTAAGGGACAGCTTCTCGGTTCGGACCCGGACCACGGTCCGGCTGGTAGTGACCTCCCGCATAAGGGAAACTTACAGCCGATGATGAGGTATCTGCAGAAGAGCCAGCCAGAGATGAGTGGCTCCTTCGGGGATCGAGGGGGGCGAGACATGATGTCCAGGTCAGGGGGGTTGAAGCCCAGAGCGGTGGCAGGAAAGCCGTCTGTCACCAGGTTCACCCAGAGCAGCTGCACAGGGATCAGTGCCTCTGGCATTCCCAGTGCAGCCGTCAAGAAGATGCTGTGGGGGTGATAAGGAGCAGAGCACCATCTTATCAGTAGCACATCTCCAGCAAGGCCGGCCAATCAGAGCCTGGGAATGACTTCTTCAGCTGGAGACGGGCCCAGGAGGCACCCTGGAGGTTTCAGCTGTCACCTCACCAGACCACCTCCCCGATGTTGGAGGAGATGAGATAGCGGATGAACTGCTTCATGTTGTTGTAGATGGCCCGGCCCTCTTCGATGGCAGCTACGATGGTGGAGAAGTTGTCGTCAGCCAAGATCATCTCAGAGGCAGACTTCGCCACAGCTGTGCCTGAGCCCATGGCGATGCCGATTTCGGCCTTCTTCAGGGCGGGGGCATCATTCACCCCATCTCCGGTCTAAGAGCAAGAGAGGGAAGGAGAGGGGAGGGAGGGGGAGATCGGGCAGGGAGGAGCAGGGGAGATGAGGAACAGAAATAGGGGAGGGAGGAGGAATGGAGACAGGGCAGGGGCGATCAGGGGAGAGAGGAAGTTAGCATTAAAGGAGAGAAATAAGAAGGGGTAAAGGAAAATAGGATGGAAGGGAAGAGGGTAGAGATGGAGAGAGAAGAAACAAAGAGCAGGGAGTAAAAAGAAGGCGAAAGAAATATAAAGGAGTAACCAAGAGCAGGGAGGAAGGAGACAGAGAAGGAAAAAGGAAACAGCACAAATGCAGGAAAACTCCACCAGCAAACCATATCTGCTGTCTCTTTAGGCGGCATGAGCCCGGCCCTCACCATGGCAGTGATATCGCTCAGACTCTGCAGGTACTCCACAATGCGGCTCTTGTGCGCAGGCTCCACACGGGCAAAGCATCGCGCTGTGCGGCACGCCTGCCTCTGCAGGTGGGGGGGCAGCTCGTCAAACTCACGGCCCGTCAGCCCCCCCCCAAACTGCCCGCCCTGGCCCTCCTCCTCTTCCTGTTCCGTGATGATGCCAACACGCCGACAGATAGACAAGGCTGTGCCCTTGTTGTCACCTGTAACCATATGGACAGAATCAACCCCTAAGACACTGATCACTGGATGGGGTCAACCCTATGACACTGATCACTGGATGGAATCAACCCCTAGGACAGTTATTGCTAGACAGGGCCAACCCCTAGGACACTGATTGCTGATGCAATCAACCCCTAGAACACTGATCACTGGATGGGGTCAACCCCTGACACTGATCACTGAATGCAGTAAACCCCTAGGACACTGAACACTGGATGGAATCAACCCCTAGGACACTTTTTGCTAGATGGGGTCCACCCCTGGGACACTGATCGCTGGATGCAATCAACCCTTAGGACACTGATCGCTGGATGCAATCAACCCTTAGGACACTGATCACTGGATGGAATCAACCCCCAGGACACTGATCACTGGATTGAATCAACCCCTAGGACACTGATTGCTGAATGGGGTGAACCCCTAGGACACTGGCACGGTGATACCAGATTACAGTTGCATATATTTAGCATTGCTATGTATGAGTGTAAAAAGAAGGAAATTTGGTCAGGATGCATCCAACACCCCTGTAGCAAACAAGTCTAAGGGCTTCAAACTCACAACCTTCTGGACATACAGATGGATCATTAATGAACACAGCGAAGGTCAAGACAGTCCATATTTAGCAGGGACTCCACACCAACCCGTGATCATGATGACTCGGATGCCAGCCTGCCTGCACATTCGGACTGCTCCCAGAACCTCCTTCCTGGGCGGGTCAAGCATCCCCACACAGCCCACAAAGGTCAGATCGGACTGGAGCAAAGAGAGAGTGTCATCGCTGGGTCACTGTGGGCTCGAAAGGTGACATTATAGGCCATTAAGTGGGTGTGCAGCAAGACACTGCTGGTCTCTGGAGACAGCAAGAAGGGGAAATTTGAAACATCTGGGAGGCCGTCTCTGTATGGTAGTGGGAGGACAGCTCCTGTTCCAGGAAGACAACAACTTCATAACACACACATTTACACTATGATGGAGTCACTATGATTCATCATTTCATCAAACAATAATACACTAACAAAAGAATAACTGATTACCTCATAATCAGTGAAGCTGGCTGAGTTCTCTAAGCTGAGCAGCCGCAGGTCTGGGGGCGAGTCGCGGGTCGCCATGGCCAAGCAGCGCAGGGTATCACGCCCAGAACCCCACTCACGCACCTTCCCCAGCAGCTGCTCCCTCTGGGAAGGGGACATGGGGACGCGTGCGCCCCCACCCACCCGTAGCCAGCGGCAGCGTTCCAGTATGCTCTCTGGCGCCCCCTAGGCACATGGAAGAATAAACAGAAATGAATCACATTGCGAGAAGCAGACGGAGCCACAAACGAGGGTGTGATTGAATACCGACAAAGAGCCAATGATACATAAATTAAGATAAAACGATAAATGAGTTAAGCAAACATTGCAGCGTGTTAGCTAGGCAATCACAGGAAAGTGTGTGAGGTAAATGGTGGCTCTAACGGCCTTCTAACCTTGACAAACATCTTGGCCCCGGTTGTGGACCTGATAGGCTTGTTGGGAGAACAAAAGACAGACATGGATTTTCTGTCCCTGGAGAACTCGAGAGTGAGCTCCTTCTTCAGCAGCTGCTTGATGATCTGCAGCAGGGCAGGGGAAGAGAAGGACAAGGAGGAGCTTAACAGATGGTGAGAAGAGATGTGGTCAGTGACGATGCGGATGACAGCAGTCTGTACGCCGACAGTCTGTGGATATGTAGCCTGTAGACATGCAATCTGTAGGCTTGTAGTATGTAGGCATGTGTCTGTAAGCTTGTAGTTTGTGGATATGTAGCCTTTAGGGATGCAGTCCGTAAATATGCAGTCTGTAGGCTTCGGGTCTGTAGGCTGCTGTCTGTGGATGTGTAGGCTTTAACCATACAGTTTGTAGACTTGTAGTATGTAGGCATGCAGTCTGTAGGGAAACAGTCTGTAGCTGATCCACTCAGTGCAGACAATCTAGCATGAGCGGAGGCTGTAAGGCAGAGGCATTCAAACTGTGAGGCACAAAGGAATTGCAGGGTGGGTACAGGTAAGAAAAAAAAAAAGGTTCCGGAAAGGTTCCAGAAAAAAAGATCTGGCAGCGTGAAAGTGTCGTTAAGCAACACCTAAAACAAGTAGACACAGAAATATGACGACACATATCTGGAATGTATGTGTGTGTGTTGGAGGGAGATTAGGACAAATGTTAAAGACAGTTTGAATAGCACTGCTTTTACGACAAAAGAGGGGGCGGCTCACTGGGAAGCCTTACTGAGCAGCAGGCTGTCGCTCTCTCTGAGGGGGAAAGGCCTTGCAGCTCTGTGTCAAACACGTTCATCTTCTCCACCAGGCAACAGAGGGCGGTCTCTGTGGCCTCACCCACCTTCTCATACACACCCTTCGTCTGCAGAACGGGATAAAGGCATATTACGATCCACAGGACTCCAGAGGTAAAGCAGAGCTGGAACGGGCCCCATCAACCCATAAACACCAGTCACCCGTCAGTTGACCCACTGAATTTCCAACAGTAACCTTTAACCCCATGACCCTATTAGTGATCCTTAACCCCATGATGCCTATACAGTGACCTTTAACTTGTGACCCTAATACAGTAACCTTTAGCCACATGGTGCTAATACAGTAACCTCTAATCCCATGACCCTAATGTAGTAACCTTTAACCCTGTGACAATAATAATGACCTTTAACCCTGTGACACTATTACAGTGACCTTTAACCCCTTTTAATCCCATGACCCTAATACAGTGACATTTAACCCCGTGCCCCTGTGCAACTTCACTCCCCTCGTTGTAGTCCAGGGAGGAGTCGTTGCACAGGGCGCAGATGGTAGCCATCTCCACCAGCCCTTCATACTGGCTGCATCGCACGGGGATGCCGTCCTTATACCTGCGGTAGAGGAGATGAGCGTCAGGAACACACAAGTAGGAAAAGGATGAGGAGCGGACCAACAGGGGGCGCCGCGCAGCATGGGGAAAGGAGGTGAATGGGGTTCCAGTGGCTCGTTGGGGGTCACACGGCACTCACACTTCCCCCAGCGGGGCATAAGTAGATCCAGTCACCGTGAACTCGTTGAGGGAGCACTGATCCTCCGACACACTGTCCAGCACAAACATCTATGCATAGGAGACAGCCAGGTGTTAAAGGGGCACCAAACACAGCCAGGAGGGGGTGTTAGTTCCCAACCCGAGAGCTGCCCGTACTCCTATTGCAGCACGACCATGGTCACTGAGCAGAAGAAGGGGTTACAGTACCATCCAGCCCCTCTCCACCGCCAAACATCTCCTGACCTGCGTTAGTAGGGTTAAGGAAGCATCCGCAATGGGACCTCATCACATCACACTGCGTGGTTGTGGTGGGCGGGGCCTCACCCGGCACACGGACATCTGATTGGTGGTGAGGGTGCCCGTCTTGTCAGAACAGATGACTGAGGTGCAGCCCAATGTTTCGACAGAGGGCAGGCTGCGAACGATGGCGTTCTTACGGGCCATGCGGCGCGTCCCCAGTGCCAAGCAGGTGGTGATGACAGCAGGCAGGCCTGCAAGTATTTGAGGGGGGACAGTGCATTTAATTCACCTGCCAATTAGCTGTAGCTGAAAGTAGCATAGATAACTGCCTATTCTCAGAAATGGCAGCCTAACTGCCCCTCTGCCTTGTCCCACCCGGCCTACCCTCAGGGATGGCAGCCACAGCCAGTGCCACGGCAATCTTGAAGTAGTAGACGGCGCCCCGCAGCCAGCTGCCACCATGAACGGGGTCACTGAAGTGGCCCACGTTGATTCCCCAGACGGCCACGCAGATCAGCATGATCACCTTACCGGGAGACACACAGGCATTTCAAGCTCGCACGGAGACTGGAGATGAGAGGCCGTCGCGCCCCAACCCACCTTGGACAGCTGCTCCCCAAACTGGTCCAGCTTCTGCTGTAGGGGCGTGCGTTCGGGGTCGGTGGCCGCCATCTCGTCCCGGATCTTCCCGATCTCCGTCTGCGGCCCTGTGGCCACCACCACCCCCATTGCCCGCCCCGCCGCAATGTTGGTCCCCTAGGCACAGGCAGAAACAGAGTCACCCCCGTCCGGCATTACACACCCAGCCTGATCCCCAGCAAGGATGACCTTTCACCTCCCCAATGTGGCTGACCCTACACCCCCGGCACGCTGACAACCCTTCACACCATCCGCATGGTTGACACAATACCCAGTATGGCCTCCCCCCAGTATGGCTGAACTTACTCCCCCCAGCGTGGATGACGTTACACTCCCTCCACCCTGGCACAGCTGACTCTTCTCCTCCCTGTACAACTGACATGTCTGAAAATGATCGACAGCTCTAGGCTGCACTGAAACCCGACTCCAGTGGTCACTATGAACCAGTTCTGAAGCGCGTTGACATGCCTGTGTGGGACTGACTGAGAAGCTCCTGAAAGCAGGGGATGGTGCTTCTACACTCACAGAGAATAGCATGTTCTTCTTGTCCTGGTTGACAGCACGAGGATCGGGCACGGGATCGGTGTGTTTGAGGACAGACACGGACTCCCCCGTCAAAATGGACTGGTCCACTCGAAGGGTGGTGGAGCGGATTGAGGTCAGACGGATGTCAGCTGGTACCTTGTCACCAACTTTGGGGAATTTAATTGATGAATTAAGTTACCAAAGTCAACGTCTGTAAAACACAGCACACAAGTCTGCTCGTAACTATTCATTATAAGCAGGGGAATGGCTATGTCTATTGGTCACTTACATTAAATTAAAATGCTCAGAAAACCACTTAACCATATCTATGTTTCGTGACCAGGTTGAGGAGTACGTGAGCAGTGAGGCTGTGAACAGGCAACTCATGCTTCCTACCTGCCACCTCCACGATGTCCCCAGGTACAATGTCTCTTGCTCGAACCCTCTGCACACTCTTCCTGTCCTGCCGGTACACCTTCCCCATCTCTGGCTCATACTCCTTTAGCGCCTCGATTGCATTCTCTGCGTTCCGCTCCTGAGGACGTAGCACACTTTTCACTTCACTTGTTACTACATGCCTCTTAATGCACACCTGTCACTGCACACCTATCTCTGCACCCCTGTTATTGCACACCTGTCACTGCACACCTATCTCTGCACCCCTGTTATTGCACACCTGTCACTGCAGATCTGTTATAGGACACCTGTCTCTGTACACCTCTTACTACGCACTTGTTAATGCATACCTGTGTCTACAATCATGTTAATACACACCTTTCACTGCGGACTTGTTACTGCACACCTGTTTCTACACACCTGTCACTGCACACCTCATACTGCAGAGCTATTACAGGACACTTTTCACTGTGCACCAGTTTCTACACATCAGTTGCTGCACACCTATCACTGTACCCCTGTTACTGCACACCTGTTTCTACACACGTCACTGCAGATGTTACAGGACACCTGTCAGTGCACACCTGTAGCTGCATGCCTGATAATGCACACCTGTCACTGCATGCCTATCACTGCACATCTGTTGCTGCATGCCTGATAAATCACACCTGTCATTGCACACCTATTTCTGCACACCTGTTTCTACACACATTAATGCACAGCTCTCATTAGATAACTATTACGGAACACCTGTTTCTGCACACCTGATACTGCAGAGCAATTACAGGAAACCTGTCACTGTGCACCTGTTTCTATACATCAGTTGCTGCACACCTATCACTGTACCCCTGTTACTGCACACGTCACTACAGATGCTACAGGACAACCGTCAGTGCACACCTGTAGCTAAATGCCTGATAATGCACACCTTTCACTGCATGCCTATCACTGCACATCTCTTGCTGCATGCCTGATAATTCACATCTGTCACTGCACACCTGTTTCTACAATCATGTTAATGTACAATATTCACTGTAGGCTTATTACTGTACACCCGTCATTGCACATCTGTTTCTGCAAACCTGTTTCTACACACATTAATGCACACCTCTCAATGGATAACTATTATGGAACACCGGTTTCTACACAACTGTCACTGCACACCTGTTTCTACACACATTAATGCACACCTCTCATTGGATAACTATTATGGAACACCTGTTTCTAGACACCTGTCACTGCACACCTGTTTCTACACACCTGTCACTGCAGACCTGTTTCTACACATCTGTTACTGGAAACCTGTATCAGCACATATGTTATTACACACCTGTTACTGAACACCTGCTATAATATACCAGTTTCTCTGTAATTCCACAATTGTTACTCTATATCCATGAACACAAACATAAACATCAAGTTAAACACCCCACAGGCCACACAAGTGCATGCAAATATACATGAAATATACCAAAATCCAGCATACTGTGGCCACCTGACAGCAGACACATACACACTTTGTACACCAGACCCAAAAATAATACCTGCCACACTCCTACAATGGCATTGGCGATAAGGATGAGGAGGATAACGAAGGGCTCCACAAAGGCTGTGATGGTGCCCTCTCCCTCCTCAAACCACGCCAGAGTCTGGGAGACAAACAGTGATGAAAAGAGAACAACATGGAAGTAGAAAAACAAAGTAAGTTCCCAAGATTGTTAGTATGGAATGCCAGAATAATGCAGTAGAGATTAAAGAGTATGTGTTACTACAGAAGAGTATTGTGTTGTTGTCTATGTGGCCGCATGAGGGTACAGGGTATGGACATATATCTTTGTGAAATATTGGTATGTGTCTGCACCCTCGGTATAGACGGTTCTTACGAAGGAAATGCAGGCTGCCAAGAGGAGAATCCGCACCAGCAGGTCCTCAAACTGCTCCAGAACAAGTTCCCACAGGGACTTCCCTGTGGGCAGCAGGCAAGGGGGAGCATGGTGTTTAAAGATCGCTTTCTGGTATGGGCGACATGCCCGCTAAGTGCTTGCCCTGATCCCATATGGCACCCCACCATCTCCCACTGGCCGGCCAGGCACTGTGACCCCAAAATCTGTGCACACCTGTACATGTGTCTGTGTGCCTGATGGACACAGGGAAACTGCTCAATTTCTCTACAAGGATGAATAATCCATCACTGCTCTATTATATTTCTTGGCACAGGCTCCATGCACACTGTGACTCTATACTGCAGTGGTTATGGAAGGCGGCCATGTGAACAGCATGTGGAGCAGTAGCTGGTGTGCTGTGTGACACAGCATGAGCACAGAGGAGGGGGCTGCCATCTCACCTTCTTCAGCTGGTAACTCTTCCCATCAGACGCCATTCGATTAGCAGAGAGAGAGAAACGCAAGTTGCAAAGTCAGCAAGCTGCTCTTTTATTATATCACATTAAATTTTTAAAATTATATTACTGTAATTGCCATAGAGTTAAGATTAAGACGGCATTGTGGTCTTTTGTGTTTAGTTTTATGGATGCAAGAAAAACTGTGTGAATACTTTATAATGATCTGGATTTCTGCATGAACAGCTCCTAAAATGCGATTTGATCATCACCAAAATCTCAATAATATATACAAGCAGTCTTATTCAACGAACCACAGAACATTTCACATTTTTGTATCTTGGTTTAAAACATGGTTTAAACAATCAAGGTCACTAATGGAAAGTTAATGAGTGCGAAAGAGCGCCACCTAAACACGCCGGTGAAGCAGGGGAATTGTAACTGATGCGATTTTAAACGATGCTGGGGTCTGGCAATAAGAATGCTGAGCCCCCTTTTCTAGGCCAGTCAATAACCGAGAGGATAAAAGTTAAACACCAGATAGCAATTCTACAAAATGTCAACAGTTTAATGAGACTATGCTCCATATTCCTGACTAACCTAGATGCCAGTCAGTCCCTGGCCGCTATAATCGTCAGGATCCGGCCGTGAAGAGCGGGACTTACCATTGGGTCCCCATCTCTCCCGGGCCTTCCGGAGCTGCTCGCTGCTCAGCCCAGTGGACTCGTTCACCCCGAAGTACCCCAGTACCTCCTCCACCGTCTTCGTATGGGCATTGTCCATCCCTGGGCGGCGGGGCCGAGGGGATGAGCAGTGAATGGAAGATGGGAAAAGGGCAGAGCCGGGGTTAGGGTTAGCAGAGACGGGCGGTCAAACTTTCCGCTTAGGCGAACTGAATAATTCACCTGCACCTAAATGATGGTGCAGTTTGCCTAACAGCGTGATTATAAGCGGGAGAAATTACGACTGAACTCAAATGCTTCTAATGGAAGTCGGACGTAAAGCGCAGGATCCAAGCCTTCCGCCTAGCTAGTCGTAATAAAATTACTAGGCTAACTAATAAGTTAATTACGGCTTATTTGTACCACCCTAGGCTCCACTTTATTCATAGGTATTTTATATGGATTTTGATCGTAAATGATATTACTCACTTTCTTGGTTTTAGAACATAATCAGAATTAATAATCTAGCCACAGGCTGACAGTATTACTGAGCATTAAATATGGAAAAAGTACTATTTGGGCACCTGAACACTGCGAATTGCGCGGTTACTTTGCCAAAGACTGGGGCGACAACGAGCTTTCAATCTAAACAAAAATAATGGTGATGATGATGATAATACAGTACTTACCACTTCAGTAGGTATCCCGTTTATTCGTTAATCAATAAGTAGCCTACAGCACTTTTCAATAAAAAATAAAACCGCAATCAATCTCTAAATTAGGCTATATATATACAATTACTATATATAATAAATAAATTGATGAAAACCATTAGCTACTTAACACAAAAAGCTACATGTCGTATGAAAGATATATATGAAGATAAAAATCACCGTTATTGCTTCATTTGGTAACTTCAGACGGAATGAAGGCCCAATAATGGCTTTTATCTGCCGCTGTTGTTTATTACGGCCACGATACGCTTCCACTTCTCCCCCAGCTCTATTCTATCTGCGTTACTGTTGCTTTTTTAATGCCAGATAACGGAATGACATTTCTAACGTGGGACTCCGGACTCAGAAAGCCAGAGCCCCGATTGGGCAGATGAGAAGCCTGTTCCTTTATTTAGCGAGTGAATTTGCCAATAAACGACATATTTGAAAGGAGTCCCGCCCCCTACTGCAGAAAGGAGCCATCTGTGTTGGCGGCTCTAATCTGCGGCTGGCCAATCGACGGGTTGTGCGGTGTTCTTTATTCAGCGGATAGACATAGATTTCAGCAAACCATATGAAATATCAATAGATTGACATTTCATTTGACCAATTCCAATGTAGAAGAAACGTCCAAAAGCTCGATATATGGTGAGCCAAGCGAAATGCAGAGATTTTTTCATGTTTAAGAAGGCGTCACCTAAAACCGGAGGATAGGGTAAGTGAGCTGAAGAGCACAGAGAAATTCAGAGGTAGCTAGTGGCGCAATTCCATTTCACCAACCAGTATTTTTGTGCGTGCAATTAGTGGCACACAACACACAGCTCCCGCGCTGGTGGAGATTTAGGCTCAATATTATGACACGATGACACATATCATTTAACTAAAACAAGCCTTTAAAAACATGCACACCACATGACAGACAGCTGACAATTCTATCACAGAAAAACTGTGGGAAAGATTATATTCACAAGTGGAATGTGACAGGCAAGCTCAAAATGTCCTACTGTGCTCTTGAAGACTGCGATGGGGGCTGGTGAATTTTTCTCACTCCAGTTTCAGAGGGACTTGATTTGCCAGATTCGACCCAGTTTAAAAATCCATAATTATCCCATTAAATCTGGGTCTAATTTAAATTGCACACCCCCAGCTATTAACTATCTCTCTGCCATACGTACTGTATGTCACATACAGAGCCAGTCAGTAGTGTACGCATGCTTGTTGGAAACTAGGTTTTCTCATAATGGTTTGTATCATATGTTTTTCTGTAAATTCTTCAGATAAAAAAGCACTACAGTGTAGTAGACACAAGGAGCTGCGTAGCAGGATCTGAGATTGAAAGCAGCCGTCAGGGCATCCTGGTTCTTCTGCAGCACTTTCCAGAGATGAGCAGGCTGATGGGCTGCCTGGCTTTGCGTCTTCATCCTAGTGGGGTCGCAGCCTGGAAGGGGGGAGCAAGTTGGGCCATTCCTCTGAGTTTTGGTTCACTTCCCTTCTGAGAGTGACTCTGCTTTGGGTCCTTATCTCGCTTCGGTGTAATGCGCGGGGAACCATGCTGGGTGAGATTGCCATGGATTTGGGAATTATCACCCACTCCAGGTCCCCAGCAGAGTAGCCCAGGACCACCACACTGCCCCCTTCACGGTTGACAGAGGGAACAACACTTGTGCATTCACCCTCTTTGCATCTTAGAAAGACTGAAGCTAGAGCCAAGGATTTCAAATTGAAACTAATTCATAACATTGACTACCACACCTATTGATAGATTTATAGTTCAAACAATAAAAAATTACAGTTTCAAGCACTTTCAACTTACATGCAACTTTTGACTGGTCCTGTACAGTGTATATGCAATGTAATCACTTAAATTATATTGTACTATATTGACCATCTTCCTCAGTACAGTGTTAAAGTACAATAGTGTTCAGTCATTGAAACTATACTGCACTGTATCCACCCTGTCTCAGTACTGTTAATGTAATGTTCAGTCACTGCATCTGTACTTTATATTAACCCTGTCTCAGTGCAGTACAATACAGTGCTCAGTCACCAACTGTACTGTATTCACCTTCTCAGTAGTAAGTCACTATATCTGTACTGTTTTAACCCTCTTAGTAGTGTTAATGTACAGTAGTGTTCAGTCATTGCATGTACACTATACATTAATCCTTTGTCCCAATACAGTATTTAGTCACTGTATATTAAACCTGCCTCATTAGTGTTAATGCACAGTAGTGTTCAATCACTAAATGTATACTTTATATTAATCCTCAGTGCAATGGTAATGAAATATCATGTTGTCACTTAATCTGCACTGTATTAACCGTCTCTGTAGTCTTAATGTACTGTAATGTTCAGTCCCTTTATGTATACTTTCTATTAACCACATCATTAGTGTTAATGTTCAAGTGTTCAGTCACTAAATCTAACATATTAACCATGTCTCAGTACAGCGATATTCAGTCACTAAGTCTGTACTATAATGTGTCTCAGTACAGTGTTAATGTACAGTATTGTTCTGTCATTATCTATACTGTATTAACCCTGTCTAGGTGTTATCATGGTGTTCAGTCTCTGTAACTTACTGTATTACACTTTAATGTTCTGCAGTTCCCAGGTATATAACTCGCTGCTCCTTCCTGAGAATCTTTACGGCCATGTAATGTATCTGCAACACACTCCTTCTGTCACACTGTATTTCTGCCTCTCTCGGGTATTCATAAAATTAGGTTTTAAATTTGTAAAATAGGTTAATTAATTAAAAGAAGCTGGATGTCAGTGAGGGAATCTGAGCTGTGTACTGGAGAGTGCAGGGCGGTGTGATGACAGCTACGTTACGCAGAACGAGCAGCCAGTCATTTCGCTGACAGCCTGCATCCTTAATGTCTGCTATGTTACATATTTCCGCATGCATATACACCCTAAATAGCTTAAGAATGAGCTATTTTACACTTACTGGGTAAAGATTAATCCCACTGGCCTTGTTACCTGTTACTATTGTCTCATGAAAGCATCATCCCTGACAGCCACATTATGGGATGAACAGATCTGTCCTCACGCACACCCCATCCAAACCCGGGTGAAGTCATGCAACTCTTCAGCATCCAGATAATGCAACTTAATCATGGATAGGCTAGAGATCGATCTCTATGTTTTCAGTTTTAAATGCTCTCTTTCATTACAGAGGTAACGTTCGCCTCCTGCATCTACCATGCACTGATTACACCATTCTCACTGACAAGTATACTTAAGACATGTTTTTTTTATCATTCGAGTGCATAAATGACACACAGGAAAACACCCACGAATAAAAAAAGTTTATAAAAAGTAGCATTGCAGGTTGAATGTTACATTTTAAAGCCTCGTGAGATGGCACTGTTGTCGGTGATTCTTCAGAGTGGGTAATCCCGCCACAGGCTGAAAGATAAAGCAAACAGGTCAGATAAAGAGGGAAAAAAAGCATGATTCCAAAACATTCTAATCTAAAAGCATATAGCTTATCATGGTATCAAGCCATAATTTTATACTCATACTCATCAACAGAAGCATAACTTGTTAACAGACTTGGTTCTAAACCCAAATTCTCAAAAAGGATTTTTTATTTTAACAGGTAAACGTTTCAGTGTCGGATACCAAATAAAATATTGAAAATATAATTTTAAAAAAATACAGTTTGCATACAATATGCAGGGTGTGCTTGGGCGGTTAGATCAGTGTGGTGTTATTGACGGCAAGGCTGTGACCCCATGTGGGATCCCCCAGAGATGAACAGCGTTTAGTCTTAACAGAATGTGCCAGATCCCATCAGGTAAGACTTTTGGTTATGAGCCCATGTCCTGCCCGCTGCCCGCGTGTTCGGAGGACGTGGGCAGTGTCAGTTAGCAGCTCTGTGTTTTTAACATGATCTGGCTGCAGTGTGTGTTTGTCGGTGTTGTTGCACTCCATACCAGTGGGAATAGTCTGGATCATCATCGCCCTTCAGCAGCAGCTCCCATACATCCGCTGGGGGGTTTAGGCCATGCAGTTGGGCCCTCTCCCAGCGCTGGAGACGGCTGATCCCTGGGGATGACAGGAGAATTACTGCACCCAAGACCAGCGAATATAAACATCAGACTCAACAATCTGAGTCTGGCTTGTTGGAATCCAGTGTTTTATATGATGCTTGTCTATTAGCTTATTGCATTTATATTATTATAACACTATTTTCTAACAAAGCAGCCACTGAACAATGGTACAGTTAAGAGCACCTTTGCTCACTGGCCCATTCCTCCCTGGTGCTGCTGGGGACCCTGCCTATTTGCTGCCATCAGGCACTCTAATGGTTGCATTGATGCATATCCAGTGTTACGATCCCCAGTCTAGAGTTGGGGACCGTCAGAAAGATAAACATGGCACCTAACACCAGCTAAGCTGATGCTCAGATCATGGACTTTAGCACCCTCTAGTGGCATCAAGTGGCCTGAGCGATGCTTCTGTCAATGCTCATAGACTGAATTATTTAATAAAGGGACAAGGTTGAAGCCTTTGTACAGAAGAAAGGATCTCGGTCCTCAATTATGTCACGGCACTGTACCGATATATCCAGGGAAATGACTAAAGAAACTACACAGACAGTAACATACAGCACTGTGACGTGTACAGCAAGTTCTCCTATAATGCAGTACAGTGGTACCTCAGTTCTCAAACTCATTGGAACTCAAATTTCTTAAAAGTCAAACCAACCAGTTCGGAAAAAAATTACCTAAAGCTTGATCTGAATCTCAGAAGACAAACCATGAACGCTGACCTAAGATAACTTGTATGCGTGGGGAAATTAGTCATGCAACATATCTCTCAGTGGAAACAAATGGTAAAGCTTCAGTCTAAACCTAGCATTAGCTGTGATAGTACCGTGCATGTGTACACTAGCTGAATACATATATTTAGACAGTAAAAAAACATTTAGACAATGATAGACAGTAACAGTAATTACTATAATATAATAAAATACATTTAAAAATAAAGTTTTCTTGTTCATTGTTTTAATATTAATAATAAACCATTAATATGTTTAATTATAATAATATTGTTGTGCCGAGTGGGGACGGAACGGAGACAAAAGCGCAGATGTCAGGGAATCGGGGAATACAGGGTTTAATTACAGGTAAGGCAGGCAAAACACAGACAGACAATACAATGACCGGACTGGGGAAACAAACTGAAACATAAAATACAGAGGACTAATGACAACAACCAGAAACAGCTGATCACATGGGGATTCCACAGGGGGTTAATGAGTGGGCTACAGAAAGAAGAAGGATTATGGAAAAATGGGGTTAGGAACAACACACACAAAAACATGTGTAAAGATTACCAAATACCAAGCATTCCTAAACTACCACTGGACGTGGTCCTACCAAGGTTGCTCAGTTCCCTCCTGTTAACCACAAGTAACCACATACCCCATTGTTTAGGACCCTACAGAAGGAGAGTGCCTCTGTACATGCCCACTTTCAAAACACTAGCCTACACGTCAGCTGACCCCCAACTAGGGCTGGGCGATAAAACGATAACGATATGTATCACGATATACACATGATCGATATCAATAAAAATGTGTTCGATAAAACGTTCAATATTTTTTGTTCTTCATCGGAAGAAAACAGAGATTGCAAAACTAGTTTTATTGCTAGTTTGGATCCATGCCGGAAACGTAGCTGTCATAAATGGTCGTAGCACAGCAAAACAACTCCTTTTATGGAAGTTCTGCCGTTTTTTTGTGAATCATTGTG
>JAABNY020000050.1:9818162-9837216 GCA_015164015.2 Brevimyrus niger
GGAGTTTTCCAAATGGAGAAAATGCGGAATTGGAGATTTTTCTGAGAGACAAACCAGAAACAGACTAGTCGAACCACATGAAAGGCTTTTTCAAATATTTTAGTACATTCATGAGCATTATTCTTTTTTCAAACGGCAAACAAACTACAAACAACCAAAGTCGCCATGTTGAAATTACGTCACATGGGCGACTCGGGCAACAAAATCTTGTACGACTGAAACGTCATAAAAGAGGCTTGTTTCCGACGGGAAGTGATGTTTCTCATGACGTTTCCTGACGTTTTCATCCGAGTTCCAACTTGGAGAGAAATAATCGAACGCACCATAAGAACGGCCTTGTATCTTGATGATGGAGGTCCCTTGCTCTAGTAATATTGTCTTATGTAGTATGCTGTGAATTTTGTTGAAGATTTTTGTACACCTGTGCATCTTTGTTTTATTCATAGGCTGGGAAGTTCAACATGATCCCAACTATCATCAACATGGTTGCAGCATTTACCTCTGTGGGAGTGGTGAGGTTTGCCAGTTACTAAAGCATAAAGAGGGCCTACATACGATAACATAACAGTGAACAATGGATCAGTACTAGTTATTTTGTCTAATACATATTTCATACATTACTCTTCTGTCTTCACCTCCATCATGACTGACTGCAGGGAACAGTTCTTTGCGACATCATCCTTCTGAACTTCCTGAAGGGGGCAGAGCAATATAAGGCCAAGAAATTTGAAGAGGTAATACAGCAGCCAATCTTTTTTTTCCCAGTATCAGGACGTTCAGCCAATGAGACGCTATTTTGCCTGTTTGTCTGTAAATATTCAGCTGGACGGTGTTGCACTTTTCCTTACAGTGTCTGTTTGGTTCTGTTCAGGTGTCAGACACCCAGATTATGTCCAGCGTCTCCCAGAGTAACGGGCTGCACCGCAGCAGCTGTGACCAGCTGTCTGTCAAACAAGATGAGAAGTGGTCCAATGAGTCCTGGGGTTTCTCTTATGGGCAGTAGGGACCAAGGACACAGTCGTAGAGCGAAAGAGATAGAGAGCAGCAACACAGAGCCCTGGAGATACTGGATTTTTTTTTGTAAAACATATAGTGAAAATTAGCATTGTCCCATGACCTGTTTAATCTGTTCTTTTTTACTGAAACAAAATTAATCTCTGGTATACTTCTCTTAGAGGAAATAAACAGATACCAGAATGTAACAAACAAAAATCAGATATTACCTACTAAAAGTCATTCTTTCTTGTTGCATGTTACTCTATTAGTTTTAACAGATTAAAGACAGAATTGATGGTCAGAATTCTTCATACGAATAAAGTGTAGTCTGAGCTGTTTAAAATACTTCCATTGTTTTAGAAGCATTCAACCAATACAGTGAACAAGCAACAGCATAACCATCAATGAGATGGAAATGAAGAGAGTGACTTTAGCATTATAATGGATAGGAAATGTGCTCCAATATCATCTCCTGTTCAGAGCTCTTCCTATGAGACATGCAGCGCTGATCTATACAGGCCTGACAAAAATAAAATGTATGAAAGAGTAAATTGCAGGCTTTGTGAAAGTTAAAATAAACGTAATAATAACCAATAACTTATGGTCCTTCTGTTATTGTGTGACAGTAAGTGATGCCTGTGTTTGTATGCATGTACAGTTTTCAATATTTGTGCATTTAAATGAATGTGATATGAGCCATAAGCTTCATGCTGCAGGGAAATGAAGTCCTTTATATTGTATAAAATTAGTGAAAACAGACAATGCTTATGGAAACTGTAATGAGAAAATGTGTTATATTACAATTTGACCACAAGATGGAGCCAAAATTCACACACTTTTCAATTTCTGTTTACCCAGTTAGAGTCCAACTACTCCACAGACAATAGGAGGCATGCAAGGCTACACACAGCTGCGCAACGCAGCCGAACACCCTGTCCCATTATAGCAAGGGGAAGGGATGTCAGTAAAGCGCAGAAGTTGTTCATAGCTACTTTAATAATTTTAAAGTATTAAATGTATGGCAAAAACTGAAGAGGCACAAGCTCCTGCTAGGTCATATGATGCAGTGAAGGCTCTGTTGTATTGGCCTTTAGTATTTCTGCTATTTCCTTCATAAGTCCTGGTTCTTTAGAGGTGGTCAGATGAGGCCTTTATTTGTTCGTCATAAATGTTCCCCGTAAGATGTTCCCCATAAAGCTGAGACTCACATTGAGAAGAGGATTCAGACCCTTTAACCAATAAGAATACTCCCACCTCCAGGAGGTATAGTGCCTATGGATGCACCTGCACTGTTGTGGGGGACTGGACTAAGCTCTATGTGAGCGGGGGGTCACTGGACAGGGGGAGGTGGGAGGGTGGTGATTTGAAGATGCCGAAGCGTGGGATCCGGTGCACGCGACAAAAGTCAGCTCCTCCCAGTCCCACAGCACTTGGATCCGGGGCTGCCTGCGATTCTGGGGGATGGGGAGGGGGGGGGGGGGAATGTGAGGACAGGAGGAAACTGTAACAAACTGCAGGGCAGGGTCATCCTGGGGTCAGGGGTTGGGGTGCAGAAGCATAGTCTGTTACCACACTAACTATAACACAGCAACGTAGGGTGGGGAGGTCTGTTAACACACTCACTATAACACACAGCAGAGCAGGGTGAGGAGGTCTGTTAACACACTCACTATAACACACAGCAGGGCATGGTGGGAAGGTCTGTTAACACGCTCACTATAACACACAGCAGAGCAGGGTGGGGAGGTCTGTTAACACACTCACTATAACACACAGCAGTGCATGGTGGGGAGGTCTGTTAACACACTCACTATAACACACAGCAGTGCATGGTGGGGAGGTCTGTTAACACACATAACACACAGCAGAGCAGGGTGGGGAGGTCTGTTATGTCATGTATGAATTTTAGGCAATTATGTCCAGTACCTGCAGAATCATGAGGCATCCTGATGCCCTCATCCTGTGCCTTCTCCTGCCCCTGATCCCTCTCGTGATCATTTTGGTCCCTGGGATTCAGTTGCCTGTTCAGGTGGTGATGACTTATCACATCGGAATGATCCAGAACTTGCTCTGACTAAGACGAACAGGACAGAAGAAGATGACACGCTTACCATAAAGGAAAGACATTATTCTCAGAAATATGATGAGGAAACAGGAAAGAAACCTGCATACCAGGCAATTCTGCATTAAACAGAAACCTCTACGGCTGCTTGTACCTTTATACATGAAAAGTCAGCAGT
Organism: Brevimyrus niger; assembly: GCA_015164015.2. Lineage (NCBI taxonomy): Eukaryota > Metazoa > Chordata > Actinopteri > Osteoglossiformes > Mormyridae > Brevimyrus > Brevimyrus niger. Next base: position 9,821,399 of record JAABNY020000050.1, read on the forward strand.
CACCTCCTCTTGTTCTTGTTCCACCTCCTGCTGCACCATATATGACTCCAAGGTGTCATAGATGTCATCAGACTTACATTCCAGTCTCTTCTGAGAGGATCTGTGATTGACCATGAACATGTGTAGCACCAAATTACCCACCCTATCTTCTACATTACCCCCATTTGACGGTGAAATGAAGCCACTGGAAGCTAGTAGCCTGTGTTTTGTTTAGTAAAACACATCTGCATAGCGTTCACGTTTTCAATGGCTCCCATCTCAGCAACTCCACGTTATCCTGTGCACATTCAGGGTAAAGCCACAGTTCTGCTTAACGGGGGAAAAATCCTCAAAGCAGAAATGTGAAGAAACTAGAAATGCACAGGATCGAAGCGAACAGAAATGGAGCCACATAGAGAAAATGCCTCTGGAATGACAGCCATGAGGAAACATGTGAACTGCTGTGACACATCCACTGCGCTATGGCAACCGTGGCAGGAATGTCACAGCGGACTAGCTGGAGAGGGCAGAGCCGTGCATGGGTACGAGTGGCTAGCGGGCGGCTCTGTGGGAACTTTCACAGGTCATGTAGACAAAGACATTCTGAGCCTGTAAATCCTAAACTGTCATGTTATACCTACCCTTCCGAGTCCCCACAATGCCTTGGCGGAGTGGATGTAATCTGGCCTAAGTCAGCCTTCTCCTCCATCTGATTTCCAGTTGCTACACCTTTGTTATAATCATCCTTCATAATTGGCTGCTGATTTGGATGCTGGAGAGCCTAATTAAACACATACACACAACCGCATTGAAATTATTTCCTGCTCTACCAAACACAGTTAAAGTTCTATAAAATCATATGAGAACAAATGAATGATAGAGTCCCCATTAAAGGTAAATTTGTATATATGTTGTGGGTAACACTACTTGGCAGGGCACAAATACTGATAACTCAGCTACTACTGAACTAGAAATCATGAACAAATATGGCAGCTGCTTGAGAGAAAAGATGTGTCACGATTCAATAATGATGAACAAACATGATCTCAGTATTTAACTTGTTATTCATGACTTGTTCCTTCAGTAGTTCACAAAGGTTTATAGAATTAACAGATACAGTAAAAAAAATATAGTGACTGCTTGACATGAAACATCCGTCACGATTTATTACTACTGAATTAACTTGAGATCAGTATGTAACTAAGACTTAGTTTGTGGTTTATTAGTAAATAACTAGTATAATACTACATTATTTTTGTCGCCTGATGTAAAGTGTCACCATGTTACATTATCAGCTAGACCAGCATGACTCACACCATGGTTCTGTTTCCCGGCAGCCAGCTCAGTTTCTCCATTTTTCTCACGTATCTCCTGCTGCTCCACCTTGTCCTTCTTTCTTCTTGAGCCAATGCGACTTTCTCTCAATTTTTGCTTGATTTTCCCTGCAAATTTCTTTATTTGACTACTTCTCCTCTTGTTGGTCTTTTTTCCATCTGCTTCTTCCTCATTGGCACTACAGGGTACAGCATTTGGACCTTGGACCCCGGAACCGTTCCCAGCACATGTCCACTCAGAGCTTCCATTGTCCTGCAGCATTCTTGGGGAGTTATGATGTCCAGCGGCTGACAAGCTTAATGTGGATATATCCATTTCATCTGTCTTTCTCAAATTTCTCTCAAATTCCAGGTTCTGCTTAGAACCTCCAAGGATGTTTTCTGTAGTATGAGAGAGCAGCTGGTCACTCAGGCTTGGAGCTTCGAAGGTTATATCTAGGGAGGTGGGTTCATTTGAAACCTCCGTGGGGAGGTGGGTATCAGATTCCAAGGGGAACCCCAAATCACTGAAACTGGACCCCGTGGCTGCAAGGCTAGCTTGAGCAGGTTCCTCACAGCCCAACAATTTAACGTGAAAATCATGCATCATGCCATCATGTGTGTCCACAGCCATCACTGAGGAGCAAGATGCCCTCTGCTGGGGCTCCTCAGGGGCCACGGCACCCTGGCTGGTCCCTTCTGCAGTAGGGGTTCCATCATCCTCTGCACCACTGCCTCCCTCCACACTATCCAGCACATTCTGGGTGGAATTCAATGAATAACAAAGACCCAAAGCATTCAAGGGCTCTTCTAGATGATTGAGGTAAATCATGGGAGGTGGCAGAATATGTCTCCTCCATTTGGGGATGACATCAGTGTTCCCTGAAGCTGCCGTTTCAGAAGTAGACTCCACTGATTCACTGTTCCTCTGGGGATCCTCTTCTTCTGGGTCCACGTGGCTCTGACTGATTTCAACACCCAAAGGCAGAAGAGCACCAGAGACTGATATGTCTGTTTCTTCTCTGCAGCCTGTAGTCTTGCTGTTATTGGGCAAATCCCCGAGGAGAGACCCATCTTCCATGGTAAGTTCTCTCATAGACACTTGGAGAAAGATGGGGGAGAGATGCAGAAGATAAGGACATACGGTGAGCCTCTCAGTCCTTATGACGCCTTTCAGCCTTAGTAGGCTTTACTCTTCCTCGTGTATTCTATGCTTCTTCTTTTCTGGGAATCCACCACAGCTCGTGAATCTGCGAGCTCTAAGACAGCCCTAAGTAAATGGCTGTTAGCCTGATCAACCTCACTGCCTGGCAGAGAAAAACTGACAAACAGGATAGACAAGTTGGGCAAGCGGCCTCTTTTCATCCCTCTCTCTCCACCTATCATCTCGCACACCAGGCCATGGAACACTGGGAATTTTGGGTAGCAGCTGGTTAATTTCTAAGCTTAACTATACATTTTCAAGCAACACCTTGCAATATCTAGTCATTTACAACACATTATTACATGTTATCATTACCTGTACACAGCAAATACTGCATGGGTTCATAAGGAAGAGACAAATGTTATTCGCTGCAAAATAGTTTCAAGTTCAAACGGCTCGCATTTCTGAGCAAACAGAAATTGTTTCCTCATCCAAAAGTGTCTTTCTTGTTCTCAGGGGCGATTCTAGGTTCAGAGCTTTGGGGGTGCTGAGCACCCAGAGAGCTGCCCAGCAAGGCAAGATACACTTTACTTGTCACATAAACAGCATGAACTGTCAAAAAAGTTAGAAATCTTTGGGGTTGCTTTTATTCATTTTGTGGGTGCTGAAGCACCCCCAAAGATGGGCTAAAATCACCCCTGCTTGTTCTCATACGCTTGCAGTGATAATTCTTGCTCCATTTGGGGGGAAAACGCAGCTTTTTCCTTTTCCTTCTTACTTATCCAGCATCGATGATAATATGATACATTTACATTTATTCATTTGATGGATGCTTTTTTCCAAAGCAATTTACAAAAAGGGAATGGAAACCCAAAGGATTCATCTTTTATAAAAGTTTTGAAGAGCCAACAGGATTTGAAACTTCTGACACCTCAAGAGGAAATTAACATCATTGGTTACGTGAAACGAATAAACAAAGCAAGCTTCAATTGCCAGCTTTGAGTTGCTTGGCTTCACTTTAAAGAGGTGAGCTCCGAAGTGTCAGTATTATATGTCCCATACTTATGGATGGAAATGGGGCAAGATGAAGGGATAATCCACACTATGGCTCAAATGAAAGGGACTTAATTGTAAGTGAAGAAAAACAAGAAACAAAGGAAACCACAAGGGGTCTAAATCACAGGCAGGTAAAATAGAAAGAAAAACAAGAACTAAAACAGGGAGCAACACGAGAACAAACATGGCAAATCGCAGTTAAATTCAATGACCGGTTGATGAGAGGAACAGGGCAAGCACTTCAATACATACACAACAAAGAAAAACAAGAAACAGGTATGGGCAATAACAAGCACTAATTACAAAGAAGCACAGGTCAGGGGAATCACCAGAAGAAGGATCAAACACCAGGAGAGAATAAAATAACAAAGGTAATAGGCTAATACTACAAACGGGAAGCAATGACAAGGGACTGTAATAGAAACACACAAATATATAATAAACCAAGAAAATATAAAGAAACATAAACTATAACCAGTTAAGCCACAAACCCATGACAGAAGGAGAAACCTGGATAACATAACCACGCATTCAGCCCATCAAGCCATGCAGTGGCATGGTTAACAGGAGAAGCATAAGGAGCTAACAGCAAAATAGATGGCCAGCGACACCTGTTGGCCAAACAAGGAACTGACATGACAGAAAGGAGCAGGGCAGGGGTTGTTCCTGACACTTAGCCTTTATCCATTGGGATACGAGCCTCTGCTTTTCCTAGTAATAGATGAAGGGGTTCTGAAGGTATGTAGAGGAGAGCGACTGAGGAGCTGCTAATCACTCCACACAGCTTTGCCCGCTGTCATATGTACTCGCATGAATGTAATGACAAACTTCATATTTAATGACTAAACTTGGATGGGTCATTAATTCTGGATATTACCGCGGTTAAATAGTAATACAATACGAAAGTTTGAAATAATGTTTTTACTAATTGCGCTTAGTACTATACATGAAGCTATTTACGGATAATAAATGAAAGCATTTGCATATAATTACTAATTACTTATTAGTATGAATGATTTTTATTTTGCAAGTTCATTTTAATTAGGCAGCACTTACGTGAAATCTATAAAAGTTTTATATAAGAGGTCCCAGTTATGTTTCATAATTGTACTCAGTCCAGAAGGGCACCTGGCAGAAATGCAGGGGTGGCCTTCATAATAATCTAAATACGCCTCTTTGTCCCTAATCCTGGGCGGTCAAAGCGTGCAACCACTGCATAAATAAACCTGCTGACATTTTACGGACAATCCAATGAAATGGCTACTATTTGAAACGTCATGACACAGATGGCCGCCTTTCCCGGAAATTGGTGTCTTCCCTAAACAAAAAAACTTTATCAGGTGTGTCCGCTGTGAGAGACAATGAGGACAGCTTTAAGACACGTGTTTGCTTCCTTCTCCTTGTGCGTAGCTATAGCTGCATGTGGCGTGTTCGACAGTGTTTTGGTGGACGTGACGTACGATCACTATGCAGAGAAGAGAGTTGAGCGGCTGCCTGCGTTCCTGGCGATGCCTTTGAACTCTCTGGTCAACCTGGGATATATAATTATGGGCATGTACTGGCTTCTTCGGCGTACGACTCGCGAAGAAAGCGGAAAATCCGCTTACATTAAAGACGTGTTCGCTCTAATGGCCATAGCGTACGGCCCCATGCAGTGGGTTCGCCTGGCCACCCTGAATCGGCTGGCCGCTGTTTTGGACCAGTGGGTCACGCTGCCCATCTTCGCCTGGGTTCCCGTGTGGTGCCGCTTCATCACGCACGGTTGGCATGGGCCCTACACGTTGACTGTGGTGTTATGCTCTCTGGCCAGTTATGCTCTGGCTCTGCTTCATGATCATGGCTTCGAGGCAGCGCTCGCCTGTCATGTCGCTCTGGCCGCCGTCCGAGGATTTGAGCTTCAGCGTACGCACGGAGACACCGCGTCCCTGCGGTACCTAATCCTGGCTCTGCTGTCTTGCTGCGGCTTCGTTGTGCTCAAGCTTTTGGATCTGCCCCTTTCGCGTTTCCTGGCGTTTCGGTATTTTACCGGACACTTCTGGTCCAAGGTGTGTGACATTTTGCAGTTCCACTACAGCTTCTGTTTCCTCACACGCCTGACGCGAATTGCACAGAAAACAGACGACCGAAGGGACTGAAAATTCCCTGTCGGCGTTAGTACAAATGAGTCTCTGGCATGGACTGGCTCATTGTTCGCTAGTTTGTTCTAACATGTAAAAAATTGTAATTATATACATTTGATGCACAGGACTTGTGTAAATGGTAACAATTTAAAACGCTGATGTTCAGTTTAACGGGTACATTCTGGATAGGATGACCAGATAATCCATGTCAGGGAGGACACTTTGAGCTACTTCCAAATTAAAAGGCTCCAGTGCTCGGCTAAAGAGTTCAGCTCTTCTTGTGCTTTGACTGGTATGTTTCCTTGCCTGAAAGACTCATCCAGCTGTTTTACATTAGCATTAGTGACATATGCACGCTTATAGGAGACTGACCAATCAGCACACAGCAAGAGCTTGGTGCTCAAGTGAAATCCAGGTCCGTTTAATTGAAATAGAAAATTACAATTCCTGTCCTAGCTCAGAGTGTCCTCCCTGACATGGATTATCTGGTCACCGTAATTCTGGATAAGTTTTACTATTTTCTTTACGACTTTACTGTAACATGTTGATGTACCTACATACCTTGTAGCTTCATCTTTTTTGTTAATTTACTGTCTAATTTCTGTTAAAAAAAAATCACACAAGCTTGCATCATTGCACCTGGTAGCATTTATTTAGCAGTAACTGGACTATTTTTCATTCAGAGTCCGAGCTCATAAGTCTAGCTTTGCCACAGCTGTCAGCACAGGCTCGGATGGGGCCTTGCGGTTGGTCCACAGGAGACCTATCATTGCCACACGGAAGTCCTGATTGGTGCAGTAAATGAAAGGGTTTGTCCCACAATCCAGGTAAGCCATCACAGATGACAGCGTGCGTAGCCAATCGGGTGCTGGTGATTGGTCCAACCTTCCCAACAGAACCAGCTGAAATTATATAGGCAAAATAGTTTTTGAAATCATTTTATCAATTCCACAACACTGAAAGATATTTATTAATGCTTCAAAGCAGACGACTGATTGTACACTTTCCATTATGTGGTTTATTAATGCCGTTTCTGACACGAGCAATTATAGCGCTGTCCCTAATTTTAGATAGTGGCAAGGAAATACATTACTGTGAAGAGTGTAATAGAAAACTGTCTAGGAATAGGAATCTCTAACCTCTGAAACCGCAAAGGGTGTGTAGCAGAGCAGATAAAAAGACACCAGTAGAGGAGTAACAGAGGAGAGATCATCTGGGTCCCTATGAGGAGAGAGGGAATTGGGATATTTGTCAGAGTTACCTTTATATCCCAAGAAATTTATAAAAAGTGACAAACTGCTAGTAATTATTGTACAATGCACCGGGTAAATGCACCTGCTCCTATTCCTAATCCAGCCAGCAGAGGTCAGGACTGAGCAGAGCACCACCAGCAGGAAAGGGGGAAAGATGCAGATGCAGAATGCACACAGGATGTAGGCCAGCATGGCAGAGTAATTGTTCTCCCAGAAGGCAGCACAGAGCATCTCTGCGGGGTCATATCTGATGAGAAGAGGAATCAGACGGCTACTAATTATTCCCATATGTCACATTATTTCCCTAAACTGCGGGACTTTTCAAACACCCCTGCTGCTTTTGAATAGGGGATCCCAACCCCAGGATTTCCAAAGGGGAAATTAATTTATAAAAATAAACTGTATATTCAGTTTTTTTAAAATGACCCCTGATTTTCATGTGGTTTATTAATATCTGAAAAACTGGAAACATTAAACTTACAGAATTGGCCAACAACCAACCCCCCACCCCGTTGGCTGTTTTTAATGATCTATGATATTAATTATTTCCACTATGGCTGCTCTCGACTACATTTTTAGGATCTTTATTCAAACTATGCAATCCATCTATGCATCCACCCATTTTCTGTAATTCTGTAACCACTTATCCTATTCAGGGGCTGTGGGGAACTATACAACTATATAAAATTAAATGCATGCATGCATTTGTTTTTTTTTTTACAGACTTACATACTGAGTCTGTAAAATGTATTAAAAATCCATTATCCGCCACAGGTTTTTGAATCCATACTTCACATCCAAGGTTCTTATCTTTCTAAGTGAGTACCTGCTAAACAGACTCGGTTGAAACAGATTCCTCATCAATAGACATCTCTTGACTTTACCTGATCCATTTAAGTGCCACAGGTACAGTGCCGAATAGCATCCCAGTGAGCCAAGAAATCAGGCAGCCTGCTTCTACAGCTATGGGCAGATGTCTTCCTCTGCAGGCCAAGTCCAATGCTTGCTGCATGCACAAGACCGCTGAGATGCAAGGGAGAAGATTGTCACAAGTACTGTCAAGAATTGCAGTGACCTTCTACTACAGTTACTTACAATTATACTAGTATTTCACTAGAAAATGATAATTATGTGCGAATCGGTATACCCAAGCTGCCAAGAGAGGAAGTGATGAAAGCAAATTTAAGGAGACAGACGACCTCGCACCATGGTGACCTCTGACCATCAGTCAGCACAGCCAGCAGGGAACTGGAGATGACGAACAGTGAGCAGCCAAGGTCAGAGAGTGACAGACTGACCACAGAGACACAGTACTCGCTCTTAAACTGACCCCTTCCCTGTGAGAGAGGGATGAAAGAGCGAGGGAGTTAGCAAAGGAGCTAGCAGTGTTGGTAATGGGGGTTAGCAGAGGAGTAAGTAAGGGGGTTATCGGAGGGCATTAGCAATGGGAATTAGCAGGGGGTCAATGATAGGGTTAGCAGAGGCATTAGCAGTGGGAGATTATGGGGGGTCAGTGAGGGGATTAGTGAGGCCATTAGCAGTGGGAGGTCATGGGGGGGCAGTGAGAGGATTAGTAGGGAGAAAGTGACAGGCTGACCACAGGGACCCACTACTGACCCCTGACAGGGAGGGGCAACAGAGAGATGGAGTTAGTATGGGAGCTAGCAGGTGAGTGAGTAAGGGGGTTAACGGAGGGTATTAGCAATGAGAGTTAGCAGGGGTTCAGTGAGGAGGTTAGTGGGGAAGTAAGTGAAGGGTTAGCAGGGGAGGTACGGGGTGAGTGAGGGTATTAGTGGGGGCATTAGCAAGGAGTGAGTAAGAGGGTTTGCGAGGGCATTTTCAAAGGGAGTTACCATGACTGGTTGCCTGAGATGGTTCAAACGAGAGCCTTGGGGCAGGTGGGCAACCCCATCTGCAGACCATCTACTTATAGGTCTGCAAAGCTGCATTTCTAAGGAAAGGCTACTTTTCCTGATTTCCATTTAATCGGGACACAGTCCTTAAAATGTCATACAGATGTTCTGGACCAATCAGCCTTTCCCAGTTCTAGAATCAGGACTGGTGGCATTTAAAAAGTCAGCTTCCCATTTCTGAATATTTTATCTTGAACATTACTTTGTGGACTTTTGTGTCAAATGTTCTAAAATGGGCAGTGATGGCTTGATGGTTAGGGAAGCGCACTTATAATCGGAAGATTGCAGGTTTGAATCCCCCACCAACAAGTCACCACTGAGGTACCCTGAGCAAGGTACTGTCCCCAAGCACTGCTCCCCGGGCGCTGAATTAGCTGCCCCCTGCTATGTCACGAAATGTCACATATGGGATAAATGCAGAGGACCCTTTTTGTTGTTGCGCACTGTGTTAACAATGACCACTGATCACTAAATTCAAAATGTAATATTAAATAATCTGGCTCAATGCATCAGCTTATTCATACACCCCACAAGCTCCTGATACATAAGCAAATCCACTAAATAAAAAAGTCAATGATGAAGAAGTGACCTCTACCTTAATTTTGGTGAACAGGATCAGGGTATTCCCTGCAATACCAAGAATCATTTCCACACCAAGAACTGCCGCTAGTATGGACTTCTTCGCAATGAACCCCCACGTCAGTTCCAGGTCTGAGATGTTTGTCGATAAATTCACTGAAAGAGAAGAAAAGCTTATATAGCAAAGTATATGCATTATTCATATAAAGAGGTATATTAGACTTTCCAAATTACCATCATTAACACAAAACCCAATCAATTACATAATTTGTATTTTAAAATATATCGAGCACATCAACAACAATGAAGCTAGAGAGTGCAATGGCATATATACCCTAAAATCCTTAAGGACAAACAATTCCAATATATATCTGTCTCATCTTCATTGCTTATACTATCACTGAATGTAACGATGTAACTCACTTTATTTGCCTTTGTGCAGAAAAACCACGATAATAATAACACTCCACGTATCTTCAGCCAGAAATATTGCAGTTCTGTCCACACATTACAAAGGCAGATGTTGTGGTTACTTATTATATCAAAGCAACTGACGTCACCGCCATCGACCTTTCTAATTAATGCTCTCTGGTTTTGTTTAAGAGCATATCCTACTCATCTATGCATGGTTATGATTAATGAATGAATAAGCTTATACGGGCTACAAATGGAAACTGGTAAGACAGATACACAATAGACAACTTTTGAAATTATTTTTTAAAGAACATGTGAAAAATAATTGTGCATGTTTCTCTCCTGTGGGGATTACAAGTTGGAATTGATTATACACACTTGAACAGATGAATTAATTGTGTCCTACTCAGCAAATGCAAACAAGACATCAGACACGTCACTACTGACTGGTGACACGGCGTATGCCTAAACCAGGGACCTATATCATGAAAGAGGATTCCTTGCTAAGCCAGAACTTTGAGAATAAGTAGCGGTAACTCTCATATCATGATGCTGATTTTCTTCTTAGCAGGATACATCACCATGCTAACTTGTGCTGCAGAACAAAAGTGTTCCTGACCAAGGCGTGTTCCTTGTACGTGGTTTAAGACATTCAAGACTAAAGGACTCCATCATATCCATGATTAGGTGATTCTGAATATCTGCACACTTCCAGGTACTAGGCTGCAAATATCAACAACTGAAACCATTGGCAAGAATATGATTGGCTGTCTAAAATGGCAAAAGCGAGGGAGCAAATCTTAAGTATTGGGACACCCCTCCAAGTAATTGAATTCAGGTATTCCAATCGCTTCCATAGTCACATGTGTATATAATCAAGCACCTAGGCATGTAGACATTTTCTACGAACATTTGGAGGAGTGGGTTGCTCTCAGGAGCTCAGTGAATTCAAGCGTAATGGGATGCCACCTGTGCAATACATCCAATCATGAAATTTCCTCACTACTAAAAATTCCACAGTCAACTATTAGTAGTATTATAGCAAGGTGGAAGTTTGATGTAGGGGGGATTATGGTGTGGAGTTGTTTTTCAGGGGTTGGGCTTGGCCCCTTAGTTCCTGTGAAAGGAACTCTTAATGCTGTAGACTCAAAGCCAGTTTTGACAATTTCATGCTCCCAACTTTGTGGAAACAGTAAAAGGGATGGCCCCTTCCTGTTCCAACATGACTGTGCACCAGTGCAGAAAACAAGGTCCATAAGGACATGGAGTCTGGTGTGGAGGAACTTGACTGACCTGCACAGAGCCCTGACCTCAACCCAATAGAACATCTTTGGGATTAATTTGAGCAGAGATGGCGAGCCAGACCTTCTCGTCCAACATTAGTGCCCAACCTCATAAATGTTCTCCTGGAAGAACCGTCAAACATTTCCATAAACACACTCCTAAACCTTCTGGACAGCCTCCCCAGAATATATTATTATCATTATAACTAACTGAGTAATTGAGTTTCTACAATAGCAATTAGAAGGGAATTTTGTGGTTGTCAAAAGATTCATGATTCTGCAAAATGGTTAAGAAGTTTTGTGTGCCATTTTTATATGTAGATAATAAAGAGCACATAAATGAAACAGCAGTGCATTTGTCTTTATTTAATTTGTCATCATTTGTACTGGTAAGTCCTGGGATATTTAGGCAATTTAATCATTGTGATAAATCACCCAGTGCTTACACTGATACATATTTCTGTAATAAATGACAAAACTTATTGGAACTATCTTTAAATATTCTCAGAGGTTTATGTACAGGAAAATATGCAGGAAAATTTTGAGTGCTAAAAATATATCCTTTGTAGATAACCCAACATGCTGTTGTTCTGCCTATGTGTTCGGCATTTCCAATATTATAGGAAAATGGACAGAGGAAATGGTGTGTGAGGTTTCAAATTAGAAGCTGAAAACGGATGTCCAAATAAGATAAAGTTTAACAGAATTAAGCTAAACTTTACTGGCCCCAGGGGAACATTAAGCTACTGGATAAATCATTGAACCGGTGAAGAATCTGCTTCTGTTTCGACCCTGGCACGCCAGAAAAAATTGACGAGCTCTCCTATCGCGTAGATTAATCTTTCGTTGCCGCAGTGATTGCCTGACGTTCAGTCAATCTCGGTTTATGAAACGGAAAGTGATCTGGTTCACACTTTTAACTTTGCATTCCGCGCCGAACCCCCCAGGACTTGCCTACCCCTGGCCTAAACAAAAATTATCAGGCTTGTACACAAATAATCAGTTCAATGGGCGTGCCTCCATAGTGGACACATTCAAAATGGTGCGGAGGTCCTCCTGGTCGCCCTTGTGCCACACTTCCGGCGCTCTGATCCAACGTTTCCGGTGTCGATCGGTTTCCAGACTGAGAAGGGCGAGTAGAGAGAACATCGTAAGTTTGAAACATACTTAGCTTCAGGTTGTTTATTAGATAATATATTATTCATTGTTATCTTTCATAGTTTTGGTTTGACGGTTTCCGAGCGGTTTACGTTTATCGTTCAGCACGCTGTCATTGAAAGTCCTTGAGGAATCATATAGCCACTGCGTCGCCGTGTGTCAGACAAGTGCAGTAAAGACGGGGATGTTCATGTGACAACACCTAAAAATGCTTTGCTTTCTGAATAAGCCTGAATGAATTTGCATGGTATTTTGAGGAGATGCTGCCAATAGGAGTTTCTTAATTAAGTGGCTTCACCGTAGTAATTTCAGATGTGAATGCAAAGCTTTACCTGTCCCCTAAGGTTGCCAACTCTTAACGCATCTGTCGTGACACTCACGCTTTCTGACTCTAACACTCACGCAAGAAATCTTACAGCAAATGTGTGTTATTTTATTATAAACCTAAAATTAGCTACGTGAAAAGCGTTGGAGTTGTTTGTAAAGTATACGGACCATTTAAAGCTAGTAAAACCGTTACATGCATGTAAATGAGTGCAGACTTGTCTTGAATCTCACTCCAGACAGCTGACCAAAGTTGGGAAAAAGTTAGGTTGGATTAAAGTACTTGCTGTGAAACAGTGTGTATTGTATATACACACTGTGTATCGTATAGTGTAGAATAGTGTATTGTAGTCAATTAAATGGTGAGATGACTGTCTCCTCAATCTAAAAAAAACATCTGTCTTTCTAACAGACCCAGGCCGTGATGTCTTCAGCACTGCGCCTACTGTACTCCATTTCCAGGCCAGGTAGGACCTGCATAAGCCTGCATATCTGCTCTGAAAGCCCATCAGTCTTTTGCCTTGGTGGTGGGGGGGGGTCTTATGGGGCTTCAGTGTTTACTGTAGTCATGTGACGAAGAGCACTGCTACAGTCGTAACCTGTACCATGTCTTCGTTCTGACCAGGGAATTTCTCGGCCTGCTCCACTGTAGTGCGTCCGTTCAGTGTCAGCGTCCCAAAAGGGGGATACAGTAAGTGTCACATTCAGATTACTGTGGGAGTGTCTAAGGCAGAGAGGTCTGTCAAGGCACCATATGAATGAATGTGGCTCAGATTCTCAGCCTCACATGGCAGGGTGTATATGTATATGACATATACATTTATTAACTATGCCAGATTGAGCTCACAAAACTGTCTGTTATGGTCTCACAGCTTTAAAACATCTAAATCTTCCAAAAGCCTATTTTAGCTGTAGTTTGTCTAATTGAGTTCCTGTATGTATACAGCTTTATGGATGCTCTGTGCATCATGCTGCTCTATTTATGTGTTGGCCTGTCTTTGGCTTTGATTCCACTTCCTGCTCAATTTGTTAGAAACGGCTTCTCTGCTTCTGTTCAGACTTTATTAATCTGCACAGGCTGAAGGTGGCTGCCCAGGTCTTGTCTTCCAGTTAATTGCAAAAAAACATTCTATCCCTTCCTCCTTTTAATATCTGTTCCTTGCACAACAGAATGATGTCCTAAATAAGTATTTGTCACATGCACAGTAATACTGAGTATAGTAGTTACAATGAAATGCTTTGTTGCTCAGCTCCAGACTGTGGTGTTTTCGACAGTACGCTCTGTGATGTGCAATAACTAATTCTCACCCCCCCACCCACACACAGAGTATGTGAATGCCCAGGAGCTGCCCACAGACATGAAGTCTATCACTGACCGGGCTGCCCAGACCCTACTGTGGACTGAACTCTTCAGGGGTGAGTTTCAGCATACTGCTACGCTTGACAGAGCTAACTGTGTGCCACATCCACATTAACCACATTGAGTCCTACTCCCTGCCCATCCATCCATCCATCCATAAATAATCCATTTTGCGGTGACCTGGATGCCTTTCCCGGGAAGCACAGGGCAGGGGAGCCTTTGGACAAAAACACATCAGTTCCAGATTCAACGCTGTTTCTGCAGTGACGGGTACCAGAACGCCTTCTTCCTTCAGGTTTGGGGATGACCATGAGTTACCTGTTCAGGGAACCAGCCACCATCAACTATCCATTTGAGAAGGGTCCCCTCTCCCCTCGTTTCCGCGGGGAACATGCCCTGCGCAGGTACCCATCTGGGGAGGAGCGCTGCATTGCCTGTAAGCTCTGTGAGGCTGTCTGTCCTGCCCAGGTGAATCCATGCCGTCAAACTCTACCCTGCCCAAGCATTTTCTGAAATACGAAAAAAATGTTGCCCGTCATGTAAGCTCTGCAGTGGTAGATTTCTTTTTTTTTTCCAGTCTCTTGATTTTGCTTGATGTAACTGTTGGTTTCTTTGGACCACAAAGAGCTGAGACCCCGTTCTGCTTGGCATTGGCCCATAATTGAGCCACAGCGTCCTCCCTCTTCCAGGCCATCACCATTGAGGCAGAGCCCCGTGCGGACGGCAGCCGGCGGACCACCCGCTACGACATCGACATGACCAAGTGCATCTATTGCGGCTTCTGCCAGGAGGCCTGTCCTGTAGACGCCATCGTGGAGGTGCTGACCAGCAACCCCCACGGCCGTCACGAGCAAGGGCCAGCGGGCACTGCTGCTCATTTCACCCTCTGTTCTGTGATTTGCGTGTGACTAAAACACTTGGCTGAAAGTCATCCGATGTCTTTTTCCAGGGCCCCAACTTTGAGTTCTCCACAGAAACCCACGAGGAGCTGCTGTACAACAAGGAAAAGCTTCTCAACAATGGAGACAAGTGGGAGGCAGAGATTGCGGCTAACATACAGGCTGACTACTTGTACAGATAAAGCGTCTGCTTCACCCACCAGAGGCACCCGACACTCTGTGGATGGACTGGCCAGTCTGCTTGCTGATGGTGGCTGTACTTCCACAGATACATCAGCCCATGCCTTCATACTGGCCGACAGCACCGAGTTACAGACCAACCCATTAAAAACCAATAAATTCTGAAACTGTTTTATATCTTAAGTGTGGAGACGTACATTATATACAGATTATTTGATGCTGAACCTGGAAGGCTAATACTGCAGTGTTCTTATCTTCGTATTGTTCAGCTGTAATAATGTCTGTGATGTCATAACACCCGTAGCCATCAATGTGTCTCACCAGTGCTCTGAAAACGCAGCATTCGGAGAAATCTACAGAGATTCATTGTGAAGGTTCGTAGGATTGCTGAAGAAGGAATTAAAGCTTTGTGTTCCACAGTGGATTTTGGGTAACAAATCTTAAGGTTTTGAATTTTGTCAGCATTGCACAGACCAGCTGGAATTAGCTAGTATTACAGTCATCAAGGTGTTGTAGTAGAAAAACCATTGAATCACTAAAATGATAATGTTTGCACAAATACTTTGGAATGCTTCTCATTGCTTGCCCTATCTTGCTCTCCATGAGACACACATACAGGTCAGAGCAAGCTTTTGAGGGCAGTCACAGTGTAAGGTCAGCGTCCAGCACCGCTGGGGGGGGGGTTAAGGCCTTTGCTCAGGGGCTCGAATACACTCACCTAAAGAATTATTAGGAACACCTGTTCAATTTCTCATTAATGCAATTATCTAATCAACCGATCACATGGCAGTTGCTTCAATGCATTTAGGGGTGTGGTCCTGGTCAAGACAATCTCCTGAACTC
>JAABNY020000050.1:9838302-9853333 GCA_015164015.2 Brevimyrus niger
CACGAAATGGTTGGAAGCGCAAAAATAATCGGTGTGCATCGTAGCCTGCGTACTGGAGAACACGATTCTGTGATTAAAAACGTCTCACCTTACTTCCGCGAAAAGTTATTAAAGCTAGAAAACTGAATATCGAATATGAGGCTAACTTAACCGCGGTGCTAAACGTTGTACTTTTCAATACACTCAATGAGTTTAACACTATTTTTGCTTCTCATACATTTTAAAGTTTTAAAAAATGAAAAACATACTTTTTAAAATAAAGACAATATATGATGGGGATTGATAATTGTACATCTGTGTATAAAAATATAGGTAAAATCAGTACAAGAAAAGCAGACCGATGTGAAACAAAGCAATTTCAGATTCCGTAACACCTCAGCGTTGTCTGTATATATCACTACTTTGTCAGGTATCTGTCTCAGTGTATCTTGAAGTCCAGTTCTACTGTATGAACTAGATCTCGAGACGAATCACCTCCTTTTAAGGCCGCTAGACACGTGGTTCCAGCTCAGCTGCGTTGAGGCCACAAACCACAAATTTAGACAGGTAATTTCGATCAAACATTTTATTTTTTTTTCTCTCGAGTTTCCCAACTTGGCAAACTGCGTACGGATCTGTATGATTTGCACAACCCTCCATCATTAGCCTAATAAATGACATGTAAAAACGCATGTAAACAGGGGTGTGTTTCCACTTTTCCAGACTACACCATAGTTGAAAGCATGAAACAGAACGGACCCGTTCGCGTAAGTCAAGTGAGGGGCGCGAGGCGCGCCAGGCCACCGATCATGTGACGAGGGCGGGCTGCGTCACAAAGTCGCCGTGAAGCTGCGTTGGGCGGCGCCATTTGCTCTTTTCCCCATTCGTCTCAGCACCGGGTATGTCTGCAGCGCTCTTATTTACACATTTTACTTACAGCACTGGAGTTAATTAGCAACATGTGCCGTTTACAGCTTTTACAGCCTTCTGCTACCGGGAAAGCGAATCGCGTTGAGATGTGTATATACGACCGTGAAAAGTTTCGCGCTTGTTCTGAGTTAGCGAGCTGCCCTGCGCACTAGAGCCGACCCTGGCTGCGTACTCACGAACATGTCCGCATGGCTTCCTCCCTGCAGCCCGGGGCGCCGCTCCTTGCCCACCTAACCCTGCAGAGAGCCGTCCGGGGAGCGCTGACTGCAGGGTGCGTTACTGCGGCGGCGGCGAGCAGAGCTCTTCCGCGCTTATAAACATGAAGCGCTTCCCGGATAAATAGCCCCGTCTCCCGGGCTTTACCGTTAAACCGCGCCGGGCGTCGTTTGGTTGAAACCTCTGTGCCGTGTTCTGGCTACGCGGGCTATGAGAGGCTAAATTTATTGCACGTGTAGGTGGAAGTTACTAGAATAATCAGCAGGGTCCGGGGCCGGCCCCGGCGTGCCCATGCCGCCCTCCCCATCCCTCTCACTCACGGTCTGTGGCGATCGTGCGCTGCGAACCTCCCGTCCATGCACTTCCCGATTAACTCCCTCCCTCTCTCCATCCTTCCCTCCCTCTCCGTCCTTCTGCCTCCGATCAGCAGCACATCCTCAGATCCAGACCCACAGGTCAGACATGGCGGAAGGAGAACCTCAGGTCCAGTTTAAGGTGCGTATCAGCCAATGTCACAGCTGTTTCTTGCGGGCCAGAGTGGACCCGTGATCTTAATGACGGTGGTATTTTTACCTGCAGGAATATATCTGGCCTGTTTAAGTTAGGTATTGCAGTAGTTATTGTGCTCCAGTATAATTTTCATATTTAAATTATGAAATAAAAGGCCAATCACTATGTTCTAAATGAACCCCTCTCACCTAAAATTATGGTCAGTGTTTGAGTTTCATCCAGTCTTTGCATAACATCAATTTTCTCTTTTTTTGGTTTTACTAGCTTTAACTGCAGTGCAAGTGGGATCAAGCTTGTTCTGTAAATTTAAAGGATTAATGCCTCATCAGTAGTTATAAGAACGGGGATGTGTGTGTGATTAAAAAGTCTCGTGTGTGAACCTCGCCTCTCTCCTAGCTGGTGCTGGTTGGTGATGGAGGCACAGGGAAGACCACCTTTGTGAAAAGACATTTAACGGGAGAGTTTGAGAAGAAATATGTGGGTGAGAAATTAAGGCTGTTATGTTCTCCTAGGTGCTGTGACCTATGGCTCATCTATGCCCAGTCCCACCCTCTTTTCCTAGTTAAGTGTTTCTGAAACTGGTCTTCGGGGACTCCTAGACGGTCCATGTTTTTGCTTCCTCCCAGCTATGTGGACTGTCTGGCAGGGAGCTGGGAGTAAAAGGACCGTCTGGGGGTCCCCAAGGACTGGATTGGGAAACCTAGTTATTGTGATGTGTTAAATTGCCATTGTTCCCGTTCAATGGGTTTGTTTATCATAGTGGAGTGGGTCTGTAGTGAGCAGTGTTGTGTGTATGTTTAGTGAAAACGGCATCAGAGAGGATGATCAGGAGCAGCTTACAGAAGGACACTTACCATTCTCTGGGAGGATGGAGTGCAGTTGTTTAGATAATAAGCAGCCGAGTGGGATGCAGCTTTACCGATTGGCTGCTGGTCAAACTAAGCTTTACAGTGGTTTGCCACCTTGTCTTGTTTGGACATGGTTGCGTATGGGCCTAGTCTGAACCTATAGATACAGTAAAACCACACATGAGACTAGATATAATAATAAATAATGCCTAATAGTACTACAGTTTTATTGTTAAAGTCAAGATGGCATTTCTGGCTTCCTAACAAACCTTTGTTTTCTGCAGCCACCTTGGGTGTGGAGGTACATCCCCTGGTCTTCCACACCAACCGAGGGGCTATCAAGTTCAACGTTTGGGACACGGCGGGGCAGGAGAAGTTTGGAGGCCTCAGAGATGGCTACTATATACAGGGTGTGATAGCCTCTTATTTGCCATGTGTTGGCTCTGCTTTGGGTGTTCAGTGTTTGCACTCCCTTTGGGTCTGTCTCGTGTTTTGCTGACACCTCCTGCCCCATACCCTCCCTCCCTCAGCTCAGTGTGCCATCATCATGTTCGATGTGACGTCACGGGTCACCTACAAGAATGTGCCCAACTGGCACCGTGACCTGGTGCGTGTCTGCGAGAACATTCCCATCGTACTTTGTGGAAACAAGGTGGACATTAAGGACAGGAAGGTCAAGGCCAAGAGCATTGTCTTCCACCGCAAGAAGAACCTGCAGGTAGCAAACTCCACTTCTTATGGTGGTTGTCCCTCTTAAGTGATGGCAACACTTTGAACCATTTGCTGTATTTTTTTACCCCAGTAGATGGTGCTATCTGTTCAAAAAGGTAAAAGGCATGCCCCAAAGCAAGCCAAAAGCATGATCTAGTTGTTTTGTTTTGTTCTACCTTCCCATTGGTATAGGTGCTTGTTGTTCAGCCTTGGTGTCCTTGAACATGGTATCACTTCCTGACATTTCTCTTCAATTTTCTAGTACTATGACATCTCTGCCAAGAGCAACTACAACTTCGAGAAGCCCTTCCTGTGGCTGGCCAGGAAGCTGATTGGTGACCCAAACCTGGAGTTTGTTGCCATGCCGGCGCTTGCCCCCCCCGAGGTGGCCATGGACCCCTCACTCGCTGCACAGTACGAGCACGATCTCAAGGTAAGGCGTTTTCAGGTGACATGGCTACAGCGGGCTTTAATGTACCACAGTGTGTGTCGATGAGATGTGGAGACCTCCCAAATCAAATTCCTCTTAATCTCAATAGGTGGCATCTGAAACAGCGCTCCCAGATGAAGATGACGACCTCTAACCTGTGACCTCGCAACCTCTCTATGTGGCAGGAGTGGCCACAGATTCTGTGGTTGACCTTTAACCTTTTACTGTACAACCCCATTGCCGATAGTTTTTTTTTTTGTTTACTATTTGTTTTTGAACGTATGATGTCCTGTTGAAGAGATGCTATGTGCACGTGTGATGCATTGTGAGACGGACACACATTTGGAACAAAGGACTCAGTATCAGTTTACTGAAATACAGAAGCTGAATGGACGCACTTAGTGTCTGAATTAAATCTGTCTGAATATGGTCTTTCGTCTTGACTTTCATTAAAAAAAATGAATGTTTTATGAGGCTTATACTTTTTGGCACAACCGCCCAGATGCAGTTTGTGGTTTTAAGTTTAACATGTGAGTAGTAGTAAGGAGACATGCTTATGTCCAAACAGCCAGCTTGATGGGGCTTGATGAGCTTCTGTGATGCTTTTCACAGAACACATTCCTAAGCAGGTTCTTGTAGCTCAATGTATTTGCACAAATGACATGCGGCTTTAGTTTGTCACTGTAAGCTGCATTAAATGACTCGGTGCTCTTACGGGATTTATTCTCATACCAGTGTTCTTATTGCATATTTTATTAAGTGTGCTATGCTACAACAAGTGATAACTTTGGTATGCAGATTATAGCTCCAGCTGGAATGTCTTGGCCAGGCGGCCGTCTGCAGGTCTTTCATTTTCACTATGGAAACGTGTGAAGGAGGCGAGTCTGCACCTCAGGGGAGCGGCTGCAGGACACACTCTGGGTATCCGAAGCTGCTCACGGTGCCCGCAGCTGACTGCCTGGGAAACTGCCCTCGGGTTCCTTACGGGCCATTGGGGACGCTCGCGTTTCTGTTAAATCAGACATATAATATATATGTGCTGAGAAACACTAGCTGGAACAGAAATGTTGTTAATATGTAACACTTGAAACAATAGTATGCCCTCTGCCATTGCAGTGGGCCATCAATGGCTTAATGCTACTGGCTTTAACTGCTGATCCAACGGAATGGATTTCAGGTTTTTTTTTTTTTTAGTCTTCTGTGCAGCACCTATTTCATGCTGAACATGTCCCCTAACATGACCACCTGAAAGTTTAATATCCATCAACTTTCTAATAAAAATGCACTGTTCTGGCTGCAGATGCCCAGACCTGAAGTCCGTTCTCTATATGCTGGGTGCCTCATCACTGTTAAGACCGCTTGCAGGTGGATTAGGTGCAGGCATTTTGGTGACCACTGCCACCCTGCACCTTATCCTCTGGGCCAGGGGGTCTTTACAGCCCATACTGCCAGGACAGACGCTGCTGGTGAAGGGGGGGGACGCCGAGCATGCGCGCATGTCATGGTTGGGGCTTTACAATATGATTACATAGGGCCAGAGATTAGCGTCACTGCACACAACTGTCGCTGTAATCCCTCTTGAGAGGATAGGTTTAGCAAAACTACGGGTTCGGAAAGCAGCAGCCATATTGTGTGTTTTCAATGCGTTTTAAACGGCGTTTAAACTGCAGTGAATGTATTAATAGGACAACTGATTGCAATTAACTTTTGGCAGTATCATTGTAAACCGAATGGTAACAACAGTTTCAGGACTTAAGCAACTACCAAGTTTTGAATTGGAGCTTGTATTTTTTTCCACTGCGGTGGTATTTTAATAAAATTGAAAATTGTTACAGTTGGCTTTAAAAATGAAAGATCGACTGGAACAACTGAAAGCGGTAAGTGTAGTGTTTATATGCTTAAACTACCTTTGGAAGTCAAATAACGGTTCA
Source organism: Brevimyrus niger (assembly GCA_015164015.2). NCBI lineage: Eukaryota > Metazoa > Chordata > Actinopteri > Osteoglossiformes > Mormyridae > Brevimyrus > Brevimyrus niger. The sequence goes on from JAABNY020000050.1 coordinate 9,843,858, forward strand.
GATCAATAGACACGGAAAGAAGTAGAAAAATACAAATGGCAGGATAAACTGGCACTAATACTTCTGACCAAAGTAGTATTTTATTTAAAGTATATTGATAACAGTATCCACCAGTGTAAAGCAAGATTATTCTCTTCATACGGACTGGTACTTTCGAGGAAATGCGTTTATGTTGCGTCAGAAAGTTTTAAAAAGTTTCCCCAACTTTTTAAAAGCCGGGATTCCGGAATCTAGGTGTTGTAAGCCGTCACTGATTTTCATATGAAGGATGTCGGAGAGCGCACTGTGTAAAGAGCGACCTGGGCCGTATTGCTGCTGTCAACTGCTGTCCGTGTCATCGCTTCCTGTGGCCCCCACTGTTCATATCGCCCGCTGCTGGGGTGAATTCCACGGTGGACAAATCTAAAGGAGATTTTTTTTCCGTCTTTCAATGTTAAAAGTATGTGCTTAGGCGTGCTTGTGTTATCCGTAGGTGCTGTAATCACAGTCTGTTTTATTGCCGTCCTCTTGGCAAGCAACATCCATGTTCAGGAACATAATGGCGAATACCATCGCCTAATAGAAAGTACTCGTATGCAGCGCACACAAAAAAATCGCGTTGATTATCATATCCATGCCAGCTGTTTATAACCAAAATGACCAGACAACTCGGTAAAGTCTTGTAAGCACAATCCGGGCCAAATAGCCATCTGTTTAAATCACCTCTTTGTCGTCTCAAGAAAAGAGTATTAAGCCTGAGAGCTGGGGGTGGGGAGGCTTGTTCATGGTATTATTGGGAGATTTAGACTTAACTATTATCCAGCCTGAAGGGGCCACTGGTAAAATGGTCCTCTGTACATACAGTTGGCTGCAGGGAATCTATTCAAAGACACACTTTGGACAGTGCCGCACAAATCGATTGAGCATAGTTTTTTTCCCGGAGATAAATACAGTATGGTGTCTTATAACGGGATAGTTACGTTCCGGAACTTAGTTTTAAGCAAATTATTAATACAGAAACAACGGGATTTTAGTAAAATGGGTTTATGGGCAAAAAGCTCAAAACTTCTTAAGTAACACACGCACGCACGCACGCACACACACACACACACACACAACACATGAACCAGAAAAAGCGATGGCACAGTTCTATAAATAAAGTGCTATAATAAAAGGCCTACATGTGGCTTTTCTTCATTACTGAAAGCTTTCTTTTTGCATTTACTGCTTGGCTTGTTTGAGCCAGGACATTTAGACAAATTTTGTGGTGCCAAATTACCATTCTTTTTTAAGCTTAGAAGAACGTTTAATTAAACGTGAAATTTGCATTTCAAAAACATGCTTTATATGAGAATGTAATGTCCATAAGTAAAGAGCTGCCCTTTACATCCACTTGGTCCGTAGGGTCATTCTTTCTGTCTGTCATGCCACGGGACAGTAACTGTGGATGTACTGCATGGCTGTAATGTGCACAGTACTTAGTCATGCACCAGCATAACTGCCTTAACTATACATGTATCTATTCTGCAGTTCTACATCTATGTAAAACTATACATGGTGCTCTGATGAGAGCAGTGTGGGCGTTTCCAGTGGTTGCTGCAAAAGAGGTTAAAATTAAATGTAGTGTAATACTTGGCCTTGTCACTGCTTTGGTGCCACACTGTTTTTTCTCATTGGTGAGCCTGCTAATGTTAAGAATAAAGATATTAAGGATAAAGTTAAGCAAGGACTTTCTGTTGTGGGCTCAAAGCCTGAGGGAGAAATGTCCAGCTAAGAGGCTAACATTTATCAGGACATGATGGGACTCTAGTGTTCTCATGAACATAAAACCCAGTTTATGTACATTAAATAAAAGCATCTACAAGTATGTATGAATGAAGCCCATGCTCACAGGAATGATCTGGACTTCATGCTTGTGTGTGACTTGGATCCTTGTGTTGGGCATCTCCACTCAGACACTCGACGCCGATGATACAGTTGAGACTGAGGTGGCTGTGGACAATGCCGCCTTTATGGATGAGTTCTTCTCTCAGGTAACTCACCATCTGTGCTGAAGGCCTCCCTGGGCAGTGCACCGGTAATCTCCACTGTATCTGTGCTATAGTATGTCAGGTGTTCTTGTGAGTCAGTGTTTGTGAGTCATTTCCCCTGCAGTGGGGCCCAGTCTTGCTGATCATATTTTCTCATCCCATCTCTGAGATTGAGGAGATCAGAAGCAACATTGACAAGATAGACGAGAATGTGACCGAAGTCAAGAAGCTTTACTCCATCATCCTTTCTGCACCGACGTCGGATCAGAGTAGATCCAGCCGCCTCCTGCTATTTACTTTCTTCTCTAAATCTGTTTGTGGAATCTCTTCACTTTTCTCTTGTCTGTGACTCTCTGAAGCCCTCCTCGTTGTCTTTCTCTTCTCATTGTTTTTGATTTTCATGTGAGTACAGTCTTTCTTTACAGAAACCCAAGATGACTTGGAGGCAGTCACCAATGATATCAAGAAAATGGCCAATAATGCCCGCAACAAACTGAAGAGTCAGTAAATACATGTTATGAGTCTTTGTGTTCCTATGTGTGTTAAGTATGTGTTGACTTGCAATTTCTGCTGCAATGGCTGTCGGGTTTTACTAATTGGCTCTGGTGTGTGTTGATATAATATGACAGGTATTGAGCGGAATCTAGAATCCCCTGGGGAGCGAGTGTCAGCTGACCTGCGGATACGCAAGTCTCAGGTATAACACTTCATTACCATTTATGCCTCAGCTGATTGTGTCACCCAGGATTTGCCACAGAATAAAGGCTTCTGCTTCCACTCTCTTAGCATGCAGTTCTGTCAAGGAAGTTTGTGGAGGTGATGACCAAGTACAATGAAGCTCAGGTCGACTTCAGAGAAAGGAGCAAAGGACGGATCCAGAGGCAGCTGGAGATCAGTGAGTCAGCTATGCGTGTAGTGTGTATGGATGTACAGTGATACCTCAGTTCTCAAACTCATTAGAACTTGAATTTCCTAGAAGTCAAACCAACCAGTTTGAAAAAAAAATTACCTAGAGCTCGATTTGAATCTCAGAATTCAAACCATGAATGCCGACCTAAGATAACTTGTACATGGAGAAATGAGTCTCAGTGGAAACAAAAGGTAACGCTTCAGTCTCAGCCTCGCATTCGCTGTGATAGCATTGTGCAAGTTTACACTAGCCGAATACATATATTTAGACAGTAAAAATACATTTAGACAATGATACACAGTAACAGTAATTATTATTATAAATTAAATACAGTAAAAAATAAAGATTTATTATACATTACTTTAAAATCAATAATAAACCATTAATACGATTAATTATAATAATATTGTCATGCTGATAGAGGACGGAACGGAGACAAAGGCACAGACGTCAGGGTATCGGGGAATACGGGGTTTAATTACAGGTAAAGCAGGCAAAACACAGACAGACAATACAATGACCAGACTGGGGAAACAAATTGAAACGCGGAATACAGAGGACTAATGACAAGAACCATAAACAGCTGATCATTCCACATGGGGTTAAGGAGGGGGTGTAGCACATGGAAGGAGTGGATAATCGGGGCAGAACATATTGTTTTTTTTAACTTTATACTTTGGATACAATTATTTTCTTACTTTACAAATTACTGTTTTGATAAATGCACTTAGATGTGTTTAGTACAGTATATGCTCTTCTTGTTTTATCCTTTTCATTTTGTGTTTAAATGCTAAAAAAAAAAAAAAGATATTTAGATGTAATTATTTTCGGCCGGGAACCAATTAATTGGTTTTCCATTATTTCTTAAGGGGAAAATTCGACCAGAACCCGAACTTTTTAGGGTTATCTGGAGTTCTGAACAGAATAAGTTTGAGTTCCGAGGTACCACTGTATATGTACAGAGTCTGCTTTGCGAGGACATATTTTGAGAGATTTACCCACATATCCCTACAATTTACCCAGATTGTTTAAAAACAATTTAAACAACTTTTTTGAGTATTTTACGTTTAGGAATCAGGAGTTGGATTAAAACAAGTATCAAAAAAAGCACTGAAATGTAAACATGTATCTTTATGTGAATGTGTAAATGATGTGTGAATCAAATGTGTATAGTCAGTCAAAGATTTGTTTTGTTCACTGAAGTATTACATATTTACTTAAGCATATAATTTACACAAAATATTATACACATCCCTACATTTCTACCAGAATCATTATTTGATAAATTATTTAGGAAGACATACTGCAGACAAATGTCGGACCTATAACGCATTCCAGGCTGAATGTAGAGCTGAATAAACTCTTTGTTTTTTCTACTCCGAAAGAATGTCTGTGCTGTATTGACTCTGTTTTAAATGATGATAGTGGTGTCCTGTCTGCATGAATCCATTCTCCTGTTCTGACATAGCTGGCAAATCCACAACGGATGATGAGCTGGAGCAAATGCTGGAAGGTGGAAATGCAGCTGTTTTCACAGCTGGGGTGAAGTACTCTTTCTTACTGAGCAGTCTGTGTTTGAAGCATAGCAGTCATTTGCCTTTGCTCTGTAGGCCCTTGCGTTTGTGTGTCAGTTCACATCACTCATTGACAGGGCCTGCGTGTCTGCAGATTGTGAGCTCGGGGATATCACAGCAAGCACTGAGCGAGATCGAAGCCCGACACAAGGACATAGTGCGGCTGGAGAGCAGCATCAAGGAGCTGCATGACATGTTTGTGGACATCGCCATGCTGGTGGAGAACCAGGTAAATATCTGTTTCCCTCACAGAAACTGGAAAGGCCATCGTGTGGAATGTATAAGCAGGGGCCCCGGTGGGGCCGCCTTAGGGCCCTTACATTCTTTATTTAGCACTGTCAGTATTTGGTCTTCATTGAACTTCAGAACACCATTTCCCTGGTAAGAACAGGAGTAACCACTGGGATTTCCTTTGCTCACTGCTTCCGGAGGTAAATGTGGCTGTGTGGTAAGTCTTTCTTCATTAACTGCTTTGTATTTGTGGCACTACTGTCCTACTTATCGGAGCACAAAGTGTTGTTAACTTGTCAGTGTGTCACGTTAAGTAATCTGTTTATTCCAGGGCATAATAGAGAATAAATGAGGCCACATCTCCAAGCAGGGAGTGGATAAGATTGGATAAAGCAAAGAGCATGAAATCAGCAGTGTGCCAGGTTTGGGGTATTCTGGAGAGAAGGCCCTAAGGTACTGTATTAATCCTTGGTGCTTGATATTCAGCAGCATAGACTGGGCACAGCATAGCCTGGCGCTTGTGAATGGCATTGTTCTACACACTGGGCGACACAACCTGTCTGGATTGATGCTCACCCATCAGTATCTATTCCTTCTTCTGTACCTACTTTTTTCCAGTCCCCTACTATCTATCTAACTCACCATCCTCATACCCACATCTGTTTTTTTCATCTCCAATTCTCCCTGCAACTTTCTCACCCACACTTGCTAAGGGTGGCATGATCGACAGGATCGAGAGCAACATGGACCAGTCAGTGGGCTTTGTGGAGCGGGGGGTGGCGGACACAAAAAAGGCAGCCAAGTTCCAGGCTGAGGCCCGCAGGGTATGTGCAGGAACCTTTAATTTGTCAGCCTTCAGTTTTCATCCCACTGGATGCTTTCCTTCCATTCTATTATTGAATGTGTTTATTTCAAATTTCCCACTAGGGATCAGTAACATGTATGTGTTCTGTACATCTTCTGTGCTTCCCTGTCCATTTGCAGAAGAAGATGATGATCATGCTGTGCTGTGTGGTTCTTGTTATCGTCCTCAGTTCAGTTCTGTACAGTTTCATCACTTAGAAAACAGTAGGTAAGGAATGCTGGCCATTGTCGCACCATTACGTGCTTTTTATTGTACTATGACTTGAAATGTTAAATATTTAAACTAAAGTGTTTCAATTATTTTCTTTTAGGTACTTGATGCCTCCCAAAAACAAACTGGCTTTAAAGAGTTAACAGATCACTGAGAAACTGTTCTCAAATCACTTCGAGAGAGACTCCTGTGATTGCTGCCAATCAGTATTTCTTAAATCTACTGTTCAAAATGTCTTATGTCTTCTTTCTTTCTCACTTTTGCTTAGTCACCCTTTTGACTCCTTCCTCCAAAGTGGTTCAGTGCTTGGAGCAAAAAGAAATGTGTTGTGTGATGTTAAACTGAAATTTGAAAAGCATTTTGATTACTGCAGATATAATCAACATATAATGCTTTAAGCAAAATAGCTCAGGATATAATAACATCATGAAAGAAATAGTTTTGATAAGTATGCAGATATAAATCACACTTAGATATATTTTGCCATATCCATTATGAAGAAATGTGTGTGATCTGTTAATAAGGCACGGATACATGGGGGCAGGCAGATGGCGCTAGTTCTTATGAACCCACCCATACATTGATTAATATGAAGACACGTTAACGAGACCACATTTCTTGTCTTTTTCTTGTGTTTAAGCTTCACTGATATTTTGTTTATAGTGGTGTCACAATAACTATATATTACTGTTTCTTTATCCTACAGAACGAATAGCAGTCATTTTCTTTAGTTTCTTTTTGTTGTACTTCAAATAAAAAAGTTAAATTTATGTGTCAATTCAATTTCTTGTCAACCTGTAACATTTTTTCATTAATTATTTAAAAAGTTCTCGCCAACCTCCATACTTACGACAGCATACATCCTGGACAGGGTTGCCAACTTTGGTTAGCTGAGATTTTCAGTTCGAGAAACGCCTGCAGACACACACACACACACACACATATATATATATATGTAAAACAGCTTTATTTAGTTGAAAATGGTCTGTAGGGTTTGCAAACTACCCGAACGCTTCTGATGTAACTAATTTTAGGTTTATAATAGAATAATGTAGATTTGCCATAAGATTGTTTAGGTGAGCGTGAGAGTCAGAAAGCGTGAGTGTCACGCCAGATGCGAGCGAGCTGGTACCCCTGCATCCAATTCTTCCCTCGTTTGCTAGCTTTCAGACATTCAGCACTACACTGCCACCACTACCCTAAATTAAGAGCTCCAGATGGCTTGATCACAGGGACTGACCGTTCAAAACGCCTTGTGCCTCTAATCGCGAAAACCTCCAAGCGGCCTTAAATCTACAACGCGATTGGTGAGGAGCTCGTGAATATTTATCATATCCAACGGCTGAAGCTCTTATACGTACTCGGCAAATATGACGTTACAGACATTTCAGCCAGCCGGAAAAGGTATATGCGCAAGACTACTACACGGCATTTGATTGGCTTCACTGCTGACCCCGTTTTACCAATGCCCCACAGCCCTCTCTTTGTTAGACTGGGTTTGCTACTGACCAATTAAAATATATCCGGCGGATCTATTACCGTTAGCAATTGGGGCATATTGCAGTAAGGGGCGGGTCTTTAATGGAGATCAGCGGCGTATTTGTGACGGTGTGAAAATGGCGGCGAGTAGGGGAGCACATTAACTTTATCGGATAATAACGCCAAGAACATCTATTTTAACACTGGAATTGCATAGTCTGAGGGAACACTGCATGGGTCTACGTTAAACGCGGTCTTATGGGTCATCCTCATGACAGTTACGGCCCCAGATGGCATAAGGTATTCTCCTAAAAGGGCGGAAAGTTACTCCGGAATACCGTGTTTGCCGTTGAATTTTAAACTTGGACTCGCGGACTGGAGCGAGCCGTCGCTCGTGATTAGGAGCGCGCGGGGAAGGACAGCTCCCCAGCTTTGGGAACCGGCATAGCGAGGGCCCAACGCGAGCCAGGGCCGAGCGCTGTGAAATTTACACATTTTTCACTAAGCGATTAGCAGAGCCCGGCTGCACAAACGGCCACCAGAGCCAGCTAGCTCTTTTATTTTCTCAGTGCCGTTTTGTTTTGGTTTTTGCAATGATTCCTTTTAGCGCGGGGTAGCTAGCTTGCTAGCTGGTTAGGATAGCTAACTAGCTAACAAGGGTACCATTGTGTGTAAATAAGTTACATGTGCATGTTGTGCCATTATTTTGTTACGAACTTTATATTGTAAAGTGAATTTTGAGCTGTCCTACAGGCATCAGGTGCTAGGTGCGAGTATGTGCGTTAGCGTCGGTTAGTAGTCAGCTAGCCGGTTAGCAGGCTGACGCCCGCGCTATCTTTTTTGCTTAGTTACTTTCTTATTAGGTATTTATCTCGCTTCACACGCATATACCAGAAGTTGTCGGGAGGCGTGCGTACTGTGACAGAAAGTAGCTAGCCAGTTGGAGCTTCCCACAAAAGCAGATTGGATCCTGGCCGTGGGCATAACTTAGCTGACTTACTGCTCGCACTGGTCGTCTCATAATGGATGACGCGCGTCCCCGCTATAGCAAACGCCTGGTAAGTTAACTAACGCCTCTTGTAATAAATATTTAATTTTATTTCGGTTTCGTTTTGAGTACAGAACAGATTCGCCGTTGAACCTGGTGTTGGCCTTGCTTTTTAGTAGCTGTCAAAGTATACCATGCCCGGCATCCAGGCGGCCGCATCACTTCGTGTTTCTCCGGGACGTGTTGGCATGGCGATAGACGCTCCAGAGAGTCTATCGCCATGCCAACACTTACTGCAGAATTGTGTGTGGCTACCTGCATCAGTGGTTGGCCGTGGTTGCATCGGAGAAGCCTGTGTTTCCATGCCGACTTGACATGTGACAGTCGGAAGGAATTTATAGCAGAACAGAGCAGGGTTTTGAGATACTAGGCCCACGTTACTGCCCTGCTTTATACGGCGCTTACAGTTTGTGCGCTAATCATTATTGTACTGAAGTTTTAGGAGTCGATCTAGCTGAATGCTTTATTGGGTTGGTTTTTTAAAAATGTGATGTGTGACTTGAACTTTGTTTTATTATTTGCGGGTGAACGTTGTTATAATGCGGCGTTATATTTATACATTGTGATACTATATCTACTCCCAACTCTTAATGCGATCACAGTGCCAGATTCTGAAAACGTCATTGCATGGACAGTTAATACAAAGATAAGTTTGTATAGTAAAAGTTACGCCCCTGGTAAATTGTCAAAAATACAAATCATTTCCAGGCAGCATTTACAAAATTGTCATTTTCAAGGCGCCCAGTTATTATAGTAGTGATGTCACTAGTATGACAACATCCTTGTTTGTAATTTTTGTGGGTGAATACATGAATATCCAGCAGTGATCGTTAGGTGGTCCCTGGGTTAGCTTTCCATGTAAAAGATGAGGAAAAGTAGTTTTACTTGACAATTAAAATGCAGGTATGCAACTTCTTTATATATAAACATCTGTGTTTTTGCTGATTTGTCTGCAAGGCAGCTTCCTTGCATTTAGCACACATTCGGCTGCAGGGAGTGACATTGAAAGGGACTGGATTCATTAGGGGGATTGTGGCCGTGAATGCCATTGTTGCTGAAACATTTGTTGGATGGATGGGGAAGATGGTGGCGCAGGAGGTAGGGCTATCGTTCGGCAACTGGAGGGTTGCAGGTTCAAGCCCCGGGTCCT
>JAABNY020000050.1:9853433-9864085 GCA_015164015.2 Brevimyrus niger
ATGGGTGAATGTGAGGCATAAATTGTAAAGCGCTTTGAGTACTTAGAAGAGTAGAAAAGCACTATATAAATGCAGTCTATTTACCATCTACCATGTTTTTTTTAAATGCTGTATAAAATAAACAAATAGTTTAGAAAATTGCAGCGGTTTCCACTTCATGTTTGTTATGCTGAGCATTGATGGGCGCATACCAGAGAGAATGTTTCCACTGACCACTGATGTTTCAGCTCTTGCATGCCAGTAACGCCAAACTATTATTATTAATATTATTAGCAACCGTAGTAGTATTATATATCAATTAAGAGAACATGCAACATGATGTTCTTATTTTAATTTGCAGTTTCAGTTGAAGCTGATGGCGACTAAACATCCTCCTCCACTGGATGAGAAGGGAATTGACTTGGATAATAACATGGACAGGGTGGGGGTGGCTCAGAGAGAGAAAGAGAAGCCCTGTCTGTACTGGAGAGGGGGCTGATTGCAGATACTTAAGTACAGTGAAGGGAAGCAAAGGCAGACAGGCATGTAACCCGAGAGGCTGTGCGAGATGCTAGCCATGTGAGCGGAGGTGCGGAAATAGAGTGTGGGGGGGGCGAGGGGGGGGGGTGAGCAAGCTGGCAGGGAGGGGACACTGCAGAGGAAAGGGATGCTCAAGGAGAGACAACAGGCTTTTCTCAGAGAGCCGATGATGGAGGATGGGGAAGAAGGGACAGTCGTTGGCAGTGAGAGAGTGATGAAGAGGAAAAAAGGAATGGTGACACTGAAGGTGCGAGGTGTGTAGTGTCTCTGCAGGGCTGCAGGGACAGGCTGCCGCTGGTGTCTCTGTTTGACCTTTAAACAGCTGACATTACAGCACAGCGAATGGCAGTTTTCACTGATTTGCTTTGTTAGCATGTGGGTCTTCATTTTAGTATTGTTGTAATTGTGGCTTAATATTGTAACTCTGTTTAAAAGGAATGACCTTCGGTCCTTGGAGCACTATTAGAATCGCAGCTTCCTAAAGATGCAGCATATAACTGCAGTCATTGGTAGATGCAGATAAGAGGAAATGGCGTATTTGTCTGTGTCTTTTGGGATCCTGCATCTTTGGTCTAGCTGTTTTGTAGGTCCAGTATGCTATGTACTGTCCTTCAAATGGCTTTCCGTGTGGGATCGCTTTCCGTGTAGGATGGCTTTCCCATGCCAGTCCTTGCTTGCGTGTTGTTGCTTTTTCTTGCATTATGGTGGACTGATGCACATGTTTAGAGATATTTAAAATCAGTTTGTTTTAATCCAAGGAAGGGTTCTTCCTTACTCTTGTAGTCACTGTTTTAGCCAGATTGGATACTTTAACAAGCTATCCACTAGCATGGTTTGTTCAGCTGTGGATAGGAGAAGAGAGTGCTGTCATATGCAGAATATTTCATGGATAAAAAGGTGTTGATTAGCAGCACTCTCAAAAATTGCTGTTTTGCAAGGTTTAGGAGAACCACTGTAGCCAGTTGGTGAGTCATTTTTTCCTGTAATCAGTGTCATTGTTCTCTGAGTATTGGGAAACTCGGCTGAGAATAAGCATGAAAAATAGAATGCTTGCTTGCAGTAATGCTGAAGTTAAATGCTGGTGCATTATCATCTGCTGCTCTGGATGTGCATGTTTGTAAAGAGCCATAATATGAGAAGTAGCAGAGACACATGAGTATATAAAGGAAATGGAATAGTGGGTGGGATCATGCTTACGAAAGCATGTTTCATAAGCGTACCTTTATGTTCCGGTGTGTGGGGATTGTTCTGAATCTATTGCCCTGAGGTATGAGGCAAACCCAAAACCTTTGTACGTCTCGCTGTCTCAACATGTCCAGAGCTGATAGAGGGAGTTGTATTTTGTGGAAAAAGTATCTGAATTTGTGCATATAGAAGATAATTAAATGTTTGATTTATCAGGTATGTCATGGTTCTCCTAGGCTCATAGCCTGAGCTCCCATCTCTTTAGGTTCACCCTCTCCTGCTCTGCTGATGGTAGGGTTCTGCTCGCTGCATTTGCTATAGCTTGCATAGAACAAACCTGTAGCCCATTTTAGATGACATGAGCAGCTGGATTTTTACAGAGTCTGTTTCATTGGCTATCAAAGTGGCTCCGATCTTGTATATACGTTACGTAGCCTTTTGGTCATGATTCTAGGTTACCCCATTTTGTTCTTGGTACAATAAATTCAAGCTCTCTGATGAATTTGTTCAGTCTCCAATGATTTTAAAGGTATAAAGATTTAGTATTTTTTGGGGTTTCCCTTTGATTATAATGTGCAGCCTCAGTATAATGTAATTTCAGATACAACGTAGCCTTCATCTTGGTTTAAAGTTATTCTGTACTGGTGTGTTTAAACTACAGGATTATCGATTAAATAGTTTGATGTGTAGCCACTTTTCATATTTGTTTCATGTTCAGATAGGCTAATGTTTTTGTTCTCAGCGGTCAGGCACAAGACGGCGTTACCAAGATGACGGCATCTCAGATGATGAGATCGAGGGGAAGAGGACTTTTGACTTGGAAGAGAAATTGCAGAGCGATCGATTCAGCTCTAATTTGGTCAAAAGAATGGAGGGAAAAGGTTTACTGAAATTCCTAATTCCTAATTATTCTGTGGATCTAAATAGAAATGTAGAAATGATTGTTGGAGTGTATACCCTTTGATGCACATAGCCCTGATGTGAATAGATGACATAAACCAACATTTTCTTCAAAGATTGATTTAAATCAGGACTACTGGTACTATAACACCCATTCTGTTACCCCCCTGTAGAAGTAAAACATTCACTCTAAACAATTATTGATGAATGGTGAGCCAGGAAATTCTTTAAACATCGACAATGACATAAATACAGTTTTGGGCTTTGCCGTTTTTGTATTCTTTACCTATGGAAAGTCATATTACATGTGTATTCCCACAGACTTTACGTATGAATACATCCAGAGAGAGGGACTGAGGGACCCCATCATTTTTGAAAGGCCTGATGGACTAGGAATCAAGTATGACCTTTAAACTTATTATGCAGGCTTTTTAAAGACATTATTATGCTGTTGTGCATATTCATATATTTTAACAAAGCATTTGTCACAGTAATTTAGTTGTTTATTAACATTATTGTGTAACTATTTTTATGATAATGGATTCAAACAAAGTAACATTAGTTCCTGTTCTGGCCCTTACAGGATGCCAGATCCGGATTTCAGTGTCAATGACGTCAAGGTGTTTGTAGGTAGGAGCACTCGTCATGGATTCTCTTACTTGAGGATTTCTTTTGCATCTTTCCGACTGGCTTCTCCTCTTGTCCTGTCATCATGGCTTTTATTGGAACATTTCTTTTGCTCCCTTGTGATTGGTGGCTGCTCTGCTCCTTCTGCAGGCAGTCGGCGATTGATCGACGTGATGGACGTGACCACACAGAAGGGCATCGAGATGTCCATGGCCCAGTGGCGCCGCTACTATGAGACCCCGCCGGCCCACAGGGAGAAGCTCTACAACGTGATCAGCCTGGAGTTCAGCCACACCAAGCTGGAGAACCTCGTCAAGAGGCCCACGTCTGTGAGTGTCGGCCACACTGCCTCCCTCGGAGGGAAAGACCGCTGCTGGTTGAATGACTGCAGCATATTCACCCTCCGCAGGTGGACATGATCGACTGGGTGGACAACATGTGGCCCCGTCACCTAAAGGAGCGCCAGAGAGACTCCACCAATGCGATCATTGACATGCAGTACCCCAAAGTGCAGAAGTGAGTGCCCTCTTCCAGCTCTGCTCTTCCCCTACCCTGCCCTCCTCTCTGTGGGTCTGGTGACCTTGCAGCTCCCCTAGCACTTAACTCTCTGGAGCCTGGGGGTAGGAAACACACTTTCACTGACTGGGGCATGATCACACATTTCTTCAAATATCATAAGCTTAATTCATGGCAAATTATTTTTATATATTTGTATTGCCATTACACTCATCTTTATTTTAATGTATATTGTACATATGTTACAAGTTTGTAATTTGACATCAAAGTATAGACATTGCAAAATGCAGTTTGGAACACTTGCAGAAACGTTATAAAAGTACATTGTACGCAATGCTGGCAGTTTGTTCTGATCTGATCACCAAACTGATCACCAGATATCTAAACACCACACTTTCATGTGTATGAATGGGCCATTGTCACCTGGCCACGTCCCTACCCCCTTTTATGGCGCTGATGGGGACGTATCTGGATCGCGTTTCACCATTGCGCTGTTAATCAAATTTCCATGCGAATGCGATCAGAATATGCGATAATGAGGCTATGTACAATGTGAATAGCCATCTTCGGGTGACAGTGATACTACACGCCCCTGATGCAGGTAAAACAAAGTCAGATGACATGGTTTACTTTTTTGCCGATTTAACCTAATTTTAATAACTGTAATACTTCCGACAATGGACATTTTGAAAAGATGACAGATTACGGATTTAGCCAGCGATTTTTCACGACTCTACATTAAGATTTCAGTGAGATAGAAACTCAAATAGACGCAAAAAGTATGCAATGTCGTCGATGACATACTCGGCCCCAGAGGGTTAACCTGTGACCCGTGCCGTGCCCTCCCCTCAGGTACTGCCTCATGAGCGTGCAGGGCTGCTACACAGACTTCCACATCGACTTTGGAGGCACCTCCGTGTGGTACCACATACTGCGTGGGGGCAAGGTGAGAGCAGACCTTGGTGCCGCAGACAGCCCCCTGCAGTTGGAGGGTGGTAGCACAGGAAGTTTACTCTGCTCAATTTGGATGCCTTTTTTTTTTTTCCCCTCCCCAGGTGTTTTGGCTGATCCCACCTACTCCCCAGAATCTGGACTTGTATGAGAACTGGGTGTTGTCAGGGAAACAAGGTGACATCTTCCTGGGTGACAAAGCAACCGACTGCCAGAGGATTGAGCTGAAGCAGGGCTATACCTTCCTCATCCCCTCTGGTATGGCTATCTCCACAGGCATGTCTTAGGAAGTGGCCAATTCTTGATCCGGTTGCCATAAAACATAAATGACCCGGCAAAGCCACAGTTAAAAAGTAACATCTTTTCAGCATGTGCTACAAGCGACAGGAATTTTCTTTACTTTGTTTTCTGCACAGCTTAGTTTGAATGCGTGTGGCCCTGCGGTGTTGCTAAGCTTGGGTGTATGGCTGTTCCTCTGTGCCAGGCTGGATCCATGCTGTGTATACACCAGTCGACACCTTGGTGTTCGGGGGAAACTTCTTGCATAGTTTCAACGTCCCCATGCAGCTGCATATCTACGGCATTGAGGACCGTACAAGGGTGGGTGTGTGACTGACAGCTCTGAGAAATGCGGTTCCCTTATTCTGTCTATCTGGCTGGGTTCTGTGTGGGGTTATGTGCCGGGTCTGACATCATTCTCACTTCCCACAGGTTCCTGCCAAGTTCCGCTACCCCTTTTACTATGAAATGTGCTGGTATGTGCTGGAGCGCTACCTGTATAGTCTGACCAACACGTCGCACCTCACGCCTGAATTCCAGAAGCACTCGCTGGGCATAGGTCTGTCCCCCGCCCCTTCCTTTGAAAGCCTCTCTCATTTGTCAATGGTCCATTCTCCCCATTCTCTGCAACTACAGTACGTTTCGTGCCCACTTCATGAAGAATGCATCCATCTGTATGTACAACTCGCAATTTTATTCTCAGGCCTGAAGCAAGATCCATCATCCCAAGATGAATCTCTTAATGGTCACATCAAAGATGAGGAGGAGGAGGAGGAAGACGAGTCTTTTCACACGCCCATCAAGCCTGGCACCAAAGTTCACCTCGCTCCCTTTGAGCTTGAGGGGCTCTGGAGCCTTCTGGGAAAGCTGGAGTCTCTCCCTTCCCATAAGAAGTGTGTCCCGGCTGGAATCCACAATGCCCCTGCACTGCTGCATGACATCAAGGTATGACAAGAAACCACTTGGGCTCATGGTACTGTGCTGCAGCCCGAGCTGCTCCCTTTTTACTCCTCTTCCTCATCCCTGCTGCCTTTCTCAGACTTTGCTCCAGGAGCATGCCAATGACAACCCCAAACTGTCCTACACTGGAAAGCCAATCGTCAGGTGGCCCAAGAGGGTGAGCCGTCACTCGCATTAAAACGACATTTAATACATAAGCGGTACACAGCTGCTCATTGGGTTTTTGCGGTGTTCTCCTTCCCCAGCCATCCTGGTACCAGCCCCCTCCACCCCCTCCGGTGGTGGGCCGACCTCGCCTTTCATCGACGCTCGCCCCCCCGCGGCCTGTCAAGCCTCCGTCCTCCATGTCGGTTCTGCGCCGGCGCCGTGTGCGCTGCAAACGCTGTGAGGCATGCCTGCGCTCCGAGTGTGGGGACTGCAACTTCTGCAGGGACATGAAGAAGTTTGGGGGACCAGGCAAACTGAAACAGACCTGTGTGCTGCGCCAATGCCTAGCTGTGAGTGTGTCTGTATTTGTGTGAGCGTCTGCCGGCGCGTGCGCCTGTGTGTGCGTCTGCCGGCGCGTGCGCCAGTATACATGAGTGTCACTTGGTTTTTCTCTCTCTCTCTCAGCCTGGCCTGCCCTTATCTGCAGTGTGTGAGGTGTGCGGGGAGGGCAGTCAGGAGGCTGGTGAAGACACGCCCTTTTCCCTCACACTCATGGAGTGCTCCAACTGTGCCCAGATCGCTCACCCCGGGTGCCTGAAGGTGACGCACCACAGCCGACTTTCACTCTTTTTGTGTGATCATGCTTTTTGGAGAGGAATTATGGTGTAAAACATGCACTGTATACAGGTGCCAGGTGAGGGTGTTGTCAACAAGGATCTGCCCAGTTGCTGGGAGTGTCCCAAGTGTGCTGTGGGCAAAGACTCAGAGTCTGAGGTAGGACCTGTCACTTCTTAGTCTTAGTCTCTTATTCATTTATATACTCCTATATACATTTATATATAGGTGGTTTCAGCGGTATATGTTTAGGTATATGCCTATGATCCTGCTCTCCTAACACGGCCCCCCCCCACCCCCAGTCCTCCGGCAGTGACGACGACAGCATTGCGTCCGTAGGCTCTCTTTCCCCGGCTGCACCTGCGTCAGAGAAGCGATCCAACAAGAAGGGTATAGGGGGCGCTGCTGCCGACGAGGGTGGGGGGGGCCGGGGAAGGGGCAGGCGCCCTGGGCGGCCCCTCTCTGCGCTCTCTATTGCACCCTCTTCCTCCCACAGGCTGCTTCTGCACCACCAGAACAGAAAGCGTGCCGGAGCCCTGGAGCTCCGTCTCAGAAAACGGGTGAGGCCTCTCCCTCTCGCACAACCTAACCATAACATGCAGCCCTCAGTGGTCGCCTGGACCAGCTGAGAGGATTATCTTGACTGGTTTTAGATTTCTGGCTGATTTGGGGTGTTCATTTCTTTTCCCCCTTTTGTATTCATAGATAAAGTTGGAGAGAAATAAAGTTCTGCAGCTGGTAAGAGTGCCGTTATGCCTGCTGCTGTTGAGATCACCGGCTGGCGTGTTCAGTTTTTAACTTGGGCTTTGCTGTGATCCCAGAAGCGCAAGTCCTCTGTCCTCGACTCCCGCTCATCTAAACTCCTTTGTCGCCGTGGGAGTCACAAAGATGAGGACTCAGCCAGTGATGATGATGATGATGATGATGACGATGACGACGATGATGATGACGATAGTGGGGGAGGGCTTGGCAGCAGCAGGAAGCTGGCCTTGCACGTCCGGGGCGGCTCTACGTCGCGTTTGCACCACTCCTCCCTACGGGGTGTTGGGCCGGGTAGGCGGGGCCTGTGGAGAGGCTCCGCCTCCCGTGTGGGTCGCAGCAGTGGCAGCGCTTCTCTTAGGATGCGGCGTGGCATGGGTGTGCGTGACGGTCGCAGGCAGCGAGGGGGACGCCCTTGGCCACGGGGAGCGGGACGTGGCCAGCGTCGGCGTGGCGATACGGAGGATGAGGACAGTGAGAGTGACAGCGATGACCATGATGTGGAGGAAGAGGAGGAGGAAGAGGAGGAGGAGAGCGAAGATGGGCCCTTGGACAAGAGGAAGCGGTCACACAGACGCTGCAGTCAGGCAGAGGAGGATGAGGATGACGACGACAGGGACAGCGAGGACTGTGGCATGGATGGCATGGGAGGGCAAGATGCGGTGGATGAGGATGTGGATGAAGATGAAGCAAACCAGTCAGACTCGGAGCCCGAACCCCCTGTGCTGCTCGTGTCAGACCTGAATGACGACCTACTGAATGGCTCCTACTTGACAGTGACGCTACAGCGGCCACCCAAAGCCAAGCGTGACCCTGGCGCTATTGTCCCCAAGCTGGAGGCGGCGGTGTCCCCCAGGGCCCCACCCAGCAGCCAGGGTTACGTGCAGCGCAAGTCGCTGCAGCGGTTGCGGCAGAAGAACGGCACTGCGGGCAACGGGCTTATGCTGAGCCGTGGGGGCGGGGCCCCTGGTGGAGGGCGACACCCACGCTCTCAAGGGCGCAACCACGCAGAGGCCCATGCTTTGGATGGGGACGAAGCCTCCACCTCCTCCTCTTCGCGATCCTCAGCCTCACCTACTCCTCCGCCCCCCACCACCTCCTGTTCCCCACCCTCCCTGCTGTCCTTGCCCTCCTTTAAGGACGTGGGCAACGAGCCCGGCTGTGAGAAGGAGGTGTGGGTGTCCGTCTTCCGCTATCTGACCCGTGCAGAGCTGTGTGTCTGCATGACTGTCTGCAAAAGCTGGTACAAGTGGTAAGTGGCACAAGAGCATCCCAGGGCGGTGCTGAAAGGGTGGAATGCAAGCAGTGTGCATGCGTTATAAGGGTACATGGGTGCGTGGTGAAGAAGGGTGTACGTAGGGCTGTCACAATCACTGTGCGATTATGTGGTGCATGCGCAGTAACCACCATGATTTTAGATGGGTAAAACATATGTGCGAACGCCAGCTTTTTGGTACTCTATGAACATTTACCTGCAGTTTAGTAGGCAGATTAGTAGTGTGCCTAAGATAACGAGATGTGTTTTGTGACGCCCAAAATTCAGCCCATCCTTATGTTTGTTAAATTCGGTTATCAATGCACCATGCACATGCTATTGTCGTGGAAGCAATAAGCACTGAAGTGGCAGTGAAGAAAAAAAGTTCAACAGGTACAACATCTTTTGAAAGAGGAGATATTGTGGATAAATAAGATGGTGGTACATTTTGCAATTTAAAATCTGACACATTTATTAAACTTAAGGATATGCTGAATCTATACAGATCACTAACTTTTGGGTGTCACAATATGCATCTCATTAATATTTTGCGCAAACTGCTCACCAAACTGGGTGTAAGTAAATGCCCGTATGGTACCGAAACACCGGCATCTGGACCCCATTCTCATTTGTTTACCATGTACTTGCTGTGCTGTCAGAGGGCATGAAGCTGTAGGTATGCACCTGATGTTGAATATTTGGTCTTGCTATGTCCCCAGGAGCTGTGACAAGCGCCTGTGGACCCGCATTGACCTGAGCCGCAGCCGCTCCATCAGCCCCCAGGCCCTGTCAGGCATCACCAAGCGGCAGCCTGTCGCGCTGGACCTGTCCTGGACCTCCATCTCGAAGAAGCAGCTCACTTGGCTCATCAACCGCCTGCCGGGTGAGGACATTGGCAGCAGTTTGTTTCATTCTCACATTCACATAGGAGTAATGCTGCGGATATAATATTAAGGTGCCCTGCACGGTGGGGGCTGGGGGCGAGCCGTGCACCAAGCCCAGGGCAGGGAGGAAGCTCTGCATATCCTGTGTGCCTCTTCCTCAGGCCTGAAGGACCTGCTGCTGTCGGGCTGCTCCTGGTCCTCGATCTCTGCCCTGAGCTCGCCCAGCTGCCCCCTTCTCCGTACCCTGGACTTACGCTGGGCGCAAGGGGTTAAGGACTCGCAGATCCGTGACCTCGTCACCCCACCAGGTTTGTCTGGGCTTTGAGTGCATGCAAGTCGCTGGATTCAAATGCTGTATGTTAAATTTAAATTTCAAGTATTCCAGAGTAGAGAAGAGAAGTCTAACATTGTCAGTGATTTTGGTAAAATAAAATGAGACCTCCTTTTGCTGTCCTGTGGCTCCCCCTGCAGGCTGCGATAACCGCAGCAAGCTGAGGAACATGCTGACGTTTCGCCTGGCGGGTTTGGAGATCAGTGACTCCACCCTGCGCCTCCTCATTCGCCACATGCCCTTGCTGGCGCGCCTTGACCTGTCGCATTGCCACTGCATCACCGACCAGTCCGTCAACCTGCTGACGGCCGTGGGCCAGTCCACCCGTAACACGCTCGTCGAGATGAACCTGGCTGGTGTGTTGCCCTGCCCCTGCCTGTCGCGGGCTCCCACACTGACCCTGCGGCGCCTAACCCCGTCTCTCCACCCCCAGGCTGCAATAAGCTGACGGACGCCTGTCTGCTGTACCTGAAGCGTGTGTCCGGGCTGACGCTGCTCGACCTGCGTGGCTGTAAGGGCGTGACGCGACGTGCCTGCGAAGCCTTCATCTCGGAGCTCTCCATCAATGCGCTCTTCTGCCTGACTGAGGACAAGCTCATCCAGCGGATATCCTAGGGCGCTCAGTGGGCCCTCCGGGCAGGCCACAGTCATCCAGAGGAGATTCTGAGGGACCTGAGCAGGGATGCTGTCTGTCGCTGCTGCGTATAGGCCGGGGTAGTGGGTG
>JAABNY020000050.1:9874564-9886589 GCA_015164015.2 Brevimyrus niger
TTCCGGGATAGGCTCCGAACCCCCCGCGACCCAGTAGGATAAGCGGTTTGGAAAATGGATGGATGGATGGATGGATAAATAAAATCAAAAAGCAGAATTTTAAGGGTGTCTCAAGATCAGTATTGCGCAACAATAGGGAGATGGGACCGGACCTCGGCCGGACCTGCGCACGCTGGAAAAAACCCTTAGGCTATATAAAACAATCAAGAAAGTTTTTGTAGCAGAATTAAGTTTTTGATACAACTTCCATATTCGACTCTGTTTTATAAGTAATTAAGCTTCATTTGACATGGGAATGACAAGATATTCACATATAATTATAATAGAAATAAAGATTAACACAAAGATTTAATTTACGAATATCCATTTAGAATTGGTGCTTTGGCGAAAGTTTGATAACGGTGAGCAAAAGGTGTAATGAAAAAACTGCTGAATATCGTGCGTTATTTTCGTGATCGTCTTCGCGCCCTTGACGCGGCGTTTTCCATTTCTCCAGGTGGGGGCGGTGTTGCTGGGGCTGTTCCATGTACTTCTGGCTGTGCCGCTCTATTACTTAGACCTCAGCCTGCCCATGCTCTACCTCCTTCCCCTCTGTGTTGGCTGTATGGTACTGTAACCAACAAAAATATTTTATTTTAAAACTATTTATATAGTTATTATTTATTTAATGTCTGATGAGTAGTCAATATTATCAGTGACTGACAGTATTGCTTCATATCCGTAGTCAGGGTATAAGTTTCAAAGTTTCATACTCCTTCTGAGGCTTAACCAGATGCGTAACTTGATTTGTAGATGCATGTATATAGTTCCCTAAGAGAAAGACCATGTATTTCTTTTCAGTTTGTGACCGCTGGATCTTGTACGGTTGCCTGTGAAAAATCCCCCAATAAATCACTAGTAAGTACATTCGGGTTTGAATTATTCAGCTGTCATTTTTATACAGTAAAAATAATCATAATGACAATAATTACAATATCTTGAATTTGACCGCACTGTAAAATATAGGCTCATTTTTGAAAGGCCTTTTTACAAGAAGCAGTTTACATCACTCAACCCCCCCCCCTCCCCCCCCCCCCCTCACCTCCCCCCCCCCCACCCCCCCCCCCCCCCCCCCCCTCCCCCCCCCCCCCCCCCCCCCCCCCCCCCCAATGTAATTGTCCCTTGCAGTTGAAGAGCTGTGCATATACTAACGTGGCTGGTGTAATTGGGGCTTTGAGCGCCATCTGTGTCTACGGCCCATCCCTGGCACATCTGCCCCCCAAGAAGAACTGCCATATCACAGAATCTGAAGAATATTATGGATTTGAACGGTGTCCGCATGAGATGCTGCATGTGAGTGCCCGCCGTTTTGCTGCATGCTGCCCAATCACTCTTTACACCGTTACAGATCCACAGTACTTCCTGCTCCTGCAATGCCATGTGGTTGTAGGACTCCAAACTAGGGGTTTCCACAGCAAACCCAGGTGGAGTCCTGCAATCTAATGGGCAGCTGACTAACACCTGAAAGTCTGAGAACTTTTGGTCTGTAATGTGACTATCAGCATCTGCACTACACCATTCCGGTCTGTAATGTGCCTTTCAGCATCTGCACTACACCATTCCAGTTTGCAATGTGTCTGTCAGCATCTACACTACACCATTCCAGTCTGCAATGTGTCTGTCAGCATCTGCACTACACCATTCCAGTCTGTGATGTGTCTGTCAGCATCTGCACTACATCATTCCAGTCTGTGATGTGTCTGTCAGCATCTGCACTACACCATTCCAGTCTGCAATGTGTCTCTCAGCATCTGCACTACACCATTCCAGTCTGCAATGTGTCTCTCAGCATCTGCACTACACCATTCCAGTCTGTGATGTGTCTGTCAGCATCTGCACTACACCATTCCAGACTGTAACTGCTGTTTCCCTCTCATTCCAGGATTTCTTTACAGGCATCGCAACCCTGCTCTTTTTTTATGATCTGGTGTCTCTTGTGCTTCACACTCTCCTTTCATTTTCTGCACTGAAAGGCCTGAAAAATAATCAGTCCCATTAAAAAATGGATTCATGGATTAGCACATCACTGTCTGACAAACGTGTATATACAGCTCTGGAAAAAATTAAGAGACCGCAGTAAAATTTCCAGAGTCAGGCACAGTGTAACCCTCTGCCAGCAGACCCAGGATTAAACCAGGGTTTAAAAATGCAGATTTTTTTTTTTACATTTAGAATGGTCTAATTTGTTTTCCAGAGCTGTATAATCAGAACTTGTACATAAAAATGTAGATCAGCAACATTATTATCAAATATCAACATTTTCAGTTTGTTTATAAAGTTTACAGATGCTCCTGTGTAAGTATACTTAGTATTTGATCTAGATCCAAATAATCTTCTGTTCCAAAGTGAGTGAGAACCTGTAGACATTTTCTCTTGTATGATTTTGCTATGGTTTTATTTAGTACCCTATAATATGATTTATGCTTGCTATAATCCTGTTTATAGGATCTCAACTGTGAACTGTGTATTATTTACTGTTTTTTTCTTATATTAAACTTTTAAACAACGTTTTATACAATTTATCATGTCTTCTGACCTATATTTTCATTTATTAGGTTGTATATTTGTTATATCATGTGTAAGATTAAAACATAAATATATTGTTCTGAAAACTGGTAGTCATTAGTGAATTTTTTTGTAAATTGTTACTAAAAACTGTCGAAGTTTTCTTGTAATTCAAAAGGAATGTACAACGTCATATTCCTTTTGCGAGGAATTATACACGCAAGTAACCGTATCTTGGAAATCCCTTCAACTTTCGTTGAATATTTTTGTATATATTTCACGTTTTTGTCGGGTTATTGTTTATTTTTATGTGGCAAATACTCATCACACCCGTGTTTGCGTAACGCACCAGTCACGTGCATGGGGTTTCCCCTTAAACCGGTGGCGTTGCAGACCGTACCATTGCTTCAACTCGAAACCGAGTACACCACAGCGTAATCAACATTTTAGGGCCTATTATATTATATGTACAGCAAAGAATTCAATCGCACTTATGTAGGTTAAATATGTTTTAATATCAATATCGGCGGGGTTTCGTGGAGAGCAAGCACACCCCCGCACCTCTACGTAATTGGTTCACCCAAAATGGCCGCTGGTTTCTGTCAGTCTCAAGTGAAACTTTTCAGAAAACAAGGAACAGCTTGACGGAACCGAAGCGCAACTGACGTTGCAAGCTGTGTTTGCCTGGGTTGGTTATGACTTAGTCGTAGACGGGTAGCAGCGTGGAGAGCCGGTGCTGATCCGCTCCGTGAGCCCTGTAAAGTTATCCGGCGCCTGCTTTGTGTATCTCTCCGGAGCGCTAGCCGTTCGGCTAACGCCGCATTTCGGACGCACACTTTCTCTTTGTTTGGACCGTTTTCGGCTCGGTTCTATCTCTTAGTAGGACCGCTCGGTCATTCCGGTGAATGTCAGTCAATGTGGACCCACATTCAGCGCCTCTGATTTGATAGCTAAACGTGAGTATTGCTTCGCCCCGGTACCAACCTTTCCGATCTGCTTTATAAAACTACCGCTGTCATCGTAATTAAAAATCTATCATCGTAACCCTGAATCTATAAGCATGATCCTAAGTCAATTATCATAACCCTAAATCATCACAACCCTAACCCTAAGTATATCACCATAATCCTAATTTATCTTTATAATCTTTCAGATCTTTCACCATAACCTTAACTCTAAATATATTACGATAACCTCAAATCTATCATTAGAGCCCTAACCATATTCCTACGATGACCATTTCTATCCCGGCACAGGCAGTTCAGAAAGTCCGCCCTGTGAAAGCGGGGCCGCCGTAGCCTGCTGTGTCTTTCCCAGCACCGGTAAGTAGCTTCCTCGGTTCCTAATAATGGATCCTGGTTGTAAATGCCTAATTTGTGTTGAAAGCACTCTGCCTCCTGTATTTTATTTTTCTGTTACATCACAATAACGGCCATAATTATAAATAATATAGTAGTTTAATCAGCGATTTGTTGTTAGTGTGAGGGTTTTTTTTAGCTTGAATTTTTACTTTTTGGGACAGTGATCAGTTGTCTGTGTAAATGTACTCATCGCAGTTCATGTGTGTCCCTGATTCAGGTTGATGGAAAAGCTTCAGCACCTTAGCCAGGCAGAGCTGCAGGATTTACTGGATGATGCTGACCGGGTCCAGTCACTGGCTTTGGAATCCGATGAGGTACCCACTATAAAAACCCTTTACAGGGGGCTTTGTTGTGTGTAATGGGCACTACTATTGGGCACTCTTATCTTCAGGCAGTCTGAAATCTTTTAACGTGATTCAGTCGTTTAAATGGCTATTGTGTGATTCAGCCGTCGCGTATATAACCAGTGACACTAAAATGGACAGAATTTCTATTAAGTAAAAAAAAAACTTTATTTAAGAAAGTTTATGAGAATATCACAAATGAGTGCTGATTACTGAAAGAAAAAAATGCATTTAACACAAAGGCCCTGTTAAATTAAGAACTTTACTCCAAATATTTTAAAGAACCATGGTCACCTGTCAGTTGTTTGGAGCTTCAGGTTTTGTAAACCCTGGGAAAGACCGAGGTCCTGATTTGTTGGGGTCACCTTACATTAATTTACATGACACCTGTCCTCACAATTTATCGCAGATTTACATTTAAATTAATAAATAATAATGGACCAAATTCTCTTTATTTTTTGTGAAGTGTTTTTCATAGTCAGCATTTTGTCAGCTGGATGCTGAACTGAGATCTCCAGCTATTTGCCGGGTGTGTTTGCTTCCAGTGCGGAAAATCAGCCCAACAGCATTACCGGTCTGCAGCACAGTGATGTCAGCTGCCTTTCTGCACAATTGTGACACATTTTACTCTAAAGCACTTCTGCCATTTGCTGCCAGAAAGATGTTTAATTTTTTTCTGACAATAGAACCCAGACTCAGTCAAGATTTGTTGTGAGTTTTATTAATCTGTAGGTACTGATGCGTATGATGGATGTCGGCAGATGCATTCTGTTTGTAATGGTAGATTTAGAGATTCGTGAACCAGGATGTAGTCAGTTTCTGCCGATCCATAGCTGTCTAGAATTGTTCAGCTCACTGGTCATGAGGGGCATCTGCTTCTGGGTAGGAACATCCCAGCTGCAGCCATTTTATAATCCTTAATTTTTGCCCTAATAGCAGCAATCTTCAGGGAGGGAGCTTTCACAGTCATTTTTAGTCAATTCTTCTCTTGGAAAAATTATACCCAAATTTACGGTTAGATTTATCTCATTTTGAGTGTAAGATGAGGCTGATTCTTTATGGTCGTCTTTGTTTATCTTAATTCGGGGAGTTCAGTACAAATTTCAATACACAGTTGCAAGAAAATGTATTTGAATCCTTTGGAATTACCTGGATTTGGGTATTGATTGCTAATATAATGGGGTCTCTTCATCTAAGTCACAAATATAGACAAACACAATCTAACTAAACTAATAACACACAAATAGTTTATTGTCTTTATATACTTTTTATACTTTATTAAGCATATTGAGGAAATACACACAGTGTAGTGCAGGCTAGAAAACATAAGTGAACCTCTAAGTCAGGGGTGGGCGATCTTATCTACAAAGGGCCGGTGTGTTTGCAGGTTTCTGGGGTAACCTTTGGGTCAGCTGTTCAAACCCAGGTGTGAGGACTCTTCAGCCAATACGTAGGGGTGGACTATGGCTGTTAAGATCACTTCAAGACTACAAAGGGTAATACTGCAAGAGGTGAGAAAGGACCCAATGGTAACTGCAGAAGACATACAGAAGACTCTACAAACTGCAAAAACCTTTGTTCCAGTGTCCAATATTAGAACAACACTGCACGAGAATGGTATTCATGGAAGGATACCATAAAAGAAACCCCTGCTGTGGAAAAATGGCATTGCGGCTGGTCTCAAGTGACCACGAATGCTTGGATGCTCCACAGCACTTCTGGGAAAATGTTTTATGGACCGATGAGGAAAAAGTGGAGCTTTTTAACCTAAATGTGCAACACTATGTGTGGAGGATAAAAGCATGTTTGGCACTGCACACCAACATCAAAACCTCATTGAGAGTGTGACACATGGTGGAGGGGGGACAGCGTGGTTTGGGGCTGTTTTGCTGCCTCAGGGCCTGGACATCATGCGATCATTCAGGGAACAAGGACTTCAAAGGTGTATCGAAATATTTTACAGCAGAATGTAGGGGCAGCAGTCCATGACCTCAAGCCTAAGATGTTGGGTGATCCACCGAGAGCTAAATCAGCTGAAGAGTGGTTAAAAAAAAGAAGGTTCAGAGTCTTTTGTCCGTATTTATGAAGCATCTCAGAGTAGGAAGATGGTTATAAGTGGCCCAAAAGTCTCAAAATGACACAATTTTGGTCTTGCTTTTAGGGTCAAGCATTTTATTAATGCTCTTATCCTCGAAAAGTACTTGTAACTCTGCCAGGATTTAGGGGAGCTTGAGTTAATCCTCATTTTTGTGTAGATGTATGACTACAGGAAACATTTGGTGCAGGTGATTACTGATAAAGGGGGGATCTGCAAGTGATTAAAGTCAAAGGTTCACCTATTCTGGGATTTAATGGATTAATAAGTATAAAATACAGTATGGAAATCTGGGGAAACCATCTGTCGCTCACTTACCATCACTGGTAATGATTAGGAAATTATGAATAATCAGTTATAATTAATAATCTCTAAATACAAAAGCAAAATCTCTAAAAGCAGGCTTGGGTTTAAACCTTTGCAGGGAAACAGGAAGTGACATCTGTAAAAACAGGAAGTGATATTCTTTGAGTCATGATAATGTACCAGACTTGTTTCAGTTTATTGGAGTCCTGATTCTCTTTTCAATTTATGGCTTGTTTGTTATATTGTCTTTAATGATGAGCAGACAAAATTAACAAATAAAGACGATGGAATGCCCTGGACGGCAGGCTAATTTACATTTTAGCCACATTTCAAGATCTGTTACACAGTTTTAAATTTAGTTTTCCAGCTGTAATATCGTTCTGCAAAAGCAAGCAAGGACCCTTGGTTTTCCATATTTCTTTATACTCTACATCAGTGTTTCTCAACCCAGTCCTCAGGGACCCCAGACAGTCCACCTTTTTTATCCTTCTTAGCTTCCAACCAATCAAGAACTCCTAATACTTGATATGGGTGTTTTGGGAGCCAGGAGAAAACAAAAATATGGACTGTCTGAGATTCCTGAGCACTTGGCTGGGAAACCCTGCTCTACACGGACATTATTATTATTATTATTATTATTATTATTATTATTATCCTTAGAAATAATAACAGTAGATTTTCTGCATTGCAGTTTTTCTTAAACTACTGGCATACAGAGAAAGTACATCAGCAATATCAAAAACCTACAACACGTCAATTTTATTTAGTTTGAGGCTAAGGGTGTTTTAAGCACGAGAAGCCATTCATGTTCAAATTCCTCACTGACAGTTGCTGTAGGACACTTCATGGCAGCTTCTCACATCCTACTCTGAAGTAGGATAAATTCTTATCATAGTGAGATGTTTAGTGCAATTCCTGGGAGTGATTCTGAGCAGCTTTATAAATACGGGCACTGACTTTAACCCTATCGAGATGCATTGGTGTGACCTGAAGAGGGCCGTACGAGTTAATCTTCATTTTTGTGTCGATATATAACTGCAGGAAACATTTGGTGCAGGTGGTTACTGATAAAGGGGGGATCTGCAGGTGATTAAAGTCAAAGTTTCAGTTGAGTTTTATACCCTGCACTGTTGATGTGTGCTCAGTGTGCTGAAAAGACATAAAAATTGCGTCTGTTTGAGATTTCAGTTAGTTTGTCTATAATTGTGACACATTTTACTAGTCGGGTTTAGGAGCCGTGTGACGCCGGACGGTCATGTCCGTGCATGCAGATGTTTACATTGTTGGGAACAATTAATAAAAACCTGTTGTTTTGATGTTGTGGGGACCATTTCTCAGGTCCCCACAAAGATCTTTGAATGCAATCAAAGACCAAAAAAAAGTCAAATGTTTTGTTTTGTTATTTATGAGTTTTCAACATTGAGATGAATGGAGAGTCCCCAGATATAATTGCAAACCTGTGTGTGTGTGTGTGTGTGTGTGTGTGTGTGGACATGCTGTTGTCCTGCCCAGGTGCAAAATGCCCAGCTGGAGAGGGAGATGGCGCTGGCCTCAAACCGCAGCCTGGCCGAGCAGAACCTGGAGCTGAAACCCCAACTGCAGCAGGGCAGGCTACGGCTGGTGGAGCGCTATTCAGAGCTGGAGCGCGTGAGGACCACATACCAGCAGCACTGCGCTCAAAGAGGTCTGGCTGCCATGGGGGGCTGGGGGGAAGCCACTTAAAAATATTAGAATTGTAGGTGTCTTTGGTTGTGAACATCTTAGAAAATTGCAGCAAAATTAGCCTGTTATTGGGATCCTATAGGGAGGTGGTGGTATTATTTTAAAAACAATCCCTGTCCCCCACCCACAGATCAAATAGCAGGACAGGTGTCTCCCGAGGGACTCTTCCTCCAGCTGCAGACAGAGGGCGCCAACACTGAGACTGAATCAGAGGTGAGTCAGTCAAGTGTCAACTTGTACTGTGCGTAATAAACAAAGGGTGGTATGTAGCAGCAAGAAAGCATGAGGAAGCTCCTACCATTCACACATATCTCTACGTTATCTGAAGTGCATCACATTCTAGTGGTGTGCATCCATCTCTAGGCAATGTAGGCCTGTCTCTTTAAGAGCACCTTTAATACGCTAATTTTGTGTGCTATCCCCTCCCCTAGGCTCTGGCTGATGACTTTCTTAGTGGCTCTCTCTCCTTGGAGTCCTTCCTGGATCGCTTCCTCTCGCTCCGTTCACTGGCCCACAGACGTCGGGTGCGAATCGAGAAGCTGCAGGAGCTCCTTCGTCCGAAGCGGGAGGGAAGCAGCGAGCTGACGGGCCCTGGTTCCGGGCTGATGACATCACAGCCGTGCGCCAAGCCGGAGGGGGCACCTGGGGTCCCGTTGCCATGGCAGCCCCCGCCTCAGCAGCACAATGATGTTGCTGCCTCAAATGGGAGTGGCAGCAGCTTTCCCAGTGGGCCCCCAGTGCAAGCGGGCCCTGCCCTGCTTTACACTCCCTACCCTGGTGCTCCTCCAAACTCACAGGTTGCAGTTGCACCTGCAGGCCCAACGAATCCAGTAGCACAATTCCCCTCCTACCCCGGCCAGGGCCCAGTTCTGCCCCCTTTCGGGCTCTCGTCCTGCCCTTACCCGACGCATCCTGCATTCCCTGCCTTGCCAGCTCCCCAGTTTGGCCAGTACGGTGCTCCCCAGCCCCAGTACCCTGCCCCCTACCGGTTTCCTAGGTATGATTACCCGGCTGGGCCGAGTTTAGCTCCCCCCCAGCCCCCCATGGGCAGGTCCGGCTTTGTCCCCCAGCCCTACTCATAAGTCCGCTGCTCTGCACAAGGTCCTGCTCCCGTATCCGTCTCTCTCTGGGTTTATTTTTCCGCGGCTCGGCTCGCAGTCCGGATCTGGGCTTTTGGCAGTGGGGGAGGTTCTGTTAGTGGTCGTGGTTTTTGAGCGTGACCCAGGGGACGCTGCTGTGTGCCGCTGCCTCTGAGGTCCGCTGTAGGTTTGTTAGCGTATCCTCTGCACCCTCCCCCCCGACCCCACCCCACCTCGGCGTTATGAGCCCCAACACCCGTTTTCAAACACTGCAGCTCGACAGTGATAGAAGGCGCCGGTGCACAGTGAGGATGTGCCACAGTGTGTCAGTGTGACACAGTGTCGGGGCATTTCAGGGTGTATTGGGACGTATCAGGGTGTATTGGGGCGTGTTGGGGCGTATCAGGGTGTATTGGGGCGTGCCGGAGCATGTCAGCTCTCTCTGCACTTTACCAATTAACGTTTCCTAGGATAATCCTTCCTAAGCTCACTGTATGCCTGTTGCCCTCGCTGTTTGCCCCCCGTCACGCCTGTCACCCTTCGCTGTCCACCCCAGCCCTTTTCCCTGCCGTCCGCCCCGACTGTTCCACCACCCTGGCCCCTTTTCCCATCCCCTGCCCTGTCTGTTACCCCTGTTGCCCCCTGCCCTGTCAGTTCTCTCTTCTGTTTCTCCTCCTGATCTCGCTGGGTTTTTTTGGGATTTTTTTCTTCGTCTCCTCACATCACAACCTCATTAAAGCACCATTGAACTTTGTATAAAATATGAGACTATCAGTAATTTGTATGAAAATGATCTAAATGAAGGGAAATGTTACAGATGTTGTTTAATCTTGAATCCATGTGGAAGGAATTTGATTTGTTTTGTGTCAGGGTGCTAAGATGGTGTTTGACGTTTAGATGGCATTAACACTTCCTAATGAGAAGCAAGTTGAATCTTGATCTGCTAGTGACTGTAACCTGTTAAGTTTGTGTGGATATTAAACACTGAAGCAGTCACCTGTCAGCCTGCATGTTCTCACTGCTATCTCTCACTTATTTGCTGAGGTTAATCTTTTATTTGTGCACAATCTCTGCCAAGCCCTGCTGGGTGATCATGCCTCACATACACAAAGAAAGTGAATATGCTTCTAAAGTTGGGGATGTGCAAAGCTGGTATGCAAGAGCACACATGTCCCAGACAGAGATCTGTGGTCATAGTTAGGACACCTGTACTTTGGTTGAAAATTGAATGGTTCAATTGAATTTGATCCTGTGCCTGTATTCTGTACACTTGTGACTTGGGTTACGTGACATATATTGTTTCACTATCGTCATCATGACGTGAGCATGCACAATAATCGCAAGATGTGCAAAGTCAAGTAAGACAAATTAAACATGTCATGCTATAACTATTTTGCTGCTTAATACAAACAGAAAACTCACACGGTTCTCATTTTGCATAACTTACATGATATATTTTACTCCAATTTAAGGGTTTTTAGTTGCTTGGAGTTTGTCACTAGGAAGTGACGTGCAGGCTCTGCTTGCACAGCACATCACCAATCACAAGTATTCTGCGCATTGTGCAATATTAATATTGATATTGCATGTTATATACATGCGATTTTCGAATCGCCAAGATTATGATAGTCAACTGGGGACAATAAGTTATGCTAAATCATTTCCACTCTGTCACAGGGAACAACTTAGCAAGCCTTGCAATTTTAATGATTTGTTTAAGGTAATGAGGTATATGTTAAAAAAAAAATAGTTTAAACTTTTTAAACTTTAAAACATCGTCTAAATTTTACTGCTGCTCCAGCGTGAGCTCTGCAAGCACTCCTAATATTTTATTTTGGATAAATTTCATCACCTTTTTTGTTTTATAAATATCACAATATTAATTGCAAAATCTCAAATACAAGGGTACTTCTCGAACTTAATCCGTTCCGGACTCTGGATTGAATCGTAAAAAGTTTGAGTTCTGATCGATTTTTTCCCCGTAAGAAATAATGGAAAACCAATTAATTGTTTCACGGCCCCCAAAAATTACACCTAAATATGTTTTTTTGTTTGTTTGTTTTTTAGCATTTAAACACAAAATGAGCAGATTAAAACAAGAAGAGCATTTTTATCTTAATGGCATCCAAAACGATAAAGATCTTATCCCAACATTATCCCTGTCCTGCCCTGATCCTTCCGTGTGCCACACCCCCTCATTAACCTCGTGTGGGATCCCCGTGTGATCAGCTGTTTCTGGTTGATGTCATTAGTATTAAGTCTGTGTTTCAGGTTGTTTCCCCGGTCTGGTCATTGGGTGCTTTCGACTTGCTTACAGTGCTGGCTTAAAGCAATGCATTCTGATCCTGACACAATGCATTACGGTTAGATGCATTGCAACCTCTCACCCGGCTGCACAAACTAGAACCGCGATGACACACCTTTGCCCTTGTTGGCTGAAGAGTTTAATTACATGCATGATGTTTGTATCCCAGGCAGTTCCGATGCGTAATTGCTTTTTCTCCTGAATATCACGTAAAGCAGTGAGAACTGGTTTTCAGTTAATTTACCTGGTAAAATAAAGTTTAAATAAAT
>JAABNY020000050.1:9914592-9929426 GCA_015164015.2 Brevimyrus niger
ACACTGGTGGCAAATTGTCAGTTAAGAATCCACAACATTAGGGCAGTTAGAGACAAAACTTCAATGCTTTTGTGCACAATTAATGAAGTAGAATAGCCAAATTACTGCCTCTTACAGATATATTCAACATTATATTGTCTCACGCCTCCTTAACCAAATCAATATCGCCATTAACCCTCAGGAGTGCAGTGCGTTGTTGGCCATGCAGCGTATTTTTCACATCTATTTCAGTTCATATCTCGCTGAAATTTTTATGTACAATCATGAAAAAAATGCTGGCTAAATCTGTAAGCTGTCTTCTTTTCAAAATGTCCATTGTTGGAAGTATTAAAAATTTTAAAATTAGGTTAAATCGGCAAAAATGTAAACAATGTCACCTTTCTTTGTTTTACCCTGACCGAGGGTGTATAGCAGTGGTTCCCAAAGTAGGGGTTGCGACCCTCTGGGGGGTCGCGAGATGATTTCCAAGAAATCAAATATTTTTTTTTAACTATTAGAAATAACATTTTATCAACATTTTAACATTTTATATTAACATTTTATCCATAACTAACAAAAGATAAAAATTAGTAGTTAATAGTAGCGAAGTGTGCACCGTTGCGCACAACATTTGTATATTTTTTACCACCTCCCAGGATAGTGGGGGTCATGAGTCACTGGCACGGTTATTTTGGGGGTCGTGAGCTGAAAAGTTTGGGAACCCCTGGTGTATAGTACCGACGTCACCTTGAAGATCGCTATTCACATTCTAAATAGCCGCATTAGTGCATATTCAAATCGCAGTCACATGGTAATTTGATGAACAATGCAATGGTGATACGCAATCTAGATACATTCCCATCAACATCATAAAGTGGGGGGAGGATGTGGCCAGGTGTGAATGGCTCATGCTCAATGGAAGACCAGAAATAGTGACATGAGTTCGCTTTTTCTTAATTATTCATCCAACTGAATGTTGCAACTACACCATTTAGTCATGTTCATGTACCCAAGACTTCGGTGATCAGATATCTGGGATCAAAACAAACTGGCACCATTGCTTACTATGTACTTTTATAATGTTTCTGCAAGTGTTCCAAACTGCATTTTGCAATGTCTATGCTTTGATGTCAAATTACAAACTTAACAAATCTGACATATTTACAATATATATTAAAATTGAGTGTAATGCCAAACCAAATATAAGAAAGTATTTGCCATTAAATGTACGATATTTAAAGAAATGTGTGATTATGCCCCAGTCAGTGAAAGCGTGTTCCCCACCCCTAGTCCCCAGAGGGTTAATTCCCAGCACACTCTTACTTTCTGCTCTCAGGCCCAGATCTCCCTGCAGACTGGCTCGCTCCAGGTCCTCCTCAAGTCTCTCCTCCTTGATGAGCAGCGATTCAGGTCCTGCATCCTCCTCCATGTCGGCTGACTGTAATAAGCAGTACTCGTCAGACTTCTGACCAAAATCGACCCCATGACTCTCCCCCATCTTTACCGTTACGTTTAACCATCGAGCCAAACTCCAAGTGCTAGTTCAGGACAGGGCATGGACCTATGCTAGACACGGGACAGCCTAGATAAAGTGCCAGACATTAAGATGAAAATGAACTTTCAGTCACAGGGGGAATTTCTTCTGCAAATCACAGCGAGTTTGTAGGGCAGAGGTCTCAAACTCCAGTCCGGGGGAGCCGGAGTCCTACACAGTTTTTGGTTCACCCCAATTTAACGCACCCGATTCAACTCCTTGTGCTAATTATCACACAGCTCTTGAGCTAAATCATTTGTGGTGGAAAAGGGAAAGAACTAAACTACACAGGGCTGCGGCCCTTGAGGACTGGAGTTTGATACCCCTGATGTAGAGCTTTGGCAAAAATACAGAATTGGGTTTCACCTGCAAAAACACACAAACACACACACACACACACACACACACACACACACACACACACACACACACATTGGACTGTGGGAGACAACCAAAGGAACACAGGGAGAGCTGATTGTATTACAAAGCAGGATGCAGACAAACACTTCAAACAGTTTTACTAGCGCAGTGTTTCTCTCAAACCAGTCCTTGGGGACCCCTTGACGGTCCACGGTTTTGTTCTCTCCCAATTCCCTGAGAGTTGGGATGGAGCAAAAACATGGACCACCTGGGGTCCCTGAGACCTTATTTGAGAAACACAAATAAATCTAGAAATAAGGAGCATCAGACTGACTAAGCCTCACCCTACTTGCTCTTTTAGCAGTGACTGAATCTTTTTCCACATGGGGTCACACCGTTACTTTCACCAAGACGGAATAAACAGCCCCAGCTGAGGCCCCATCCGATTGCATAATTGTTTTCCCCCAAAACCAGTTCACCGCACACCACTTCCCGCACCCGACTTAAGCGTAAACCACATCTGGCAACCCTGACAAACTGCACCATGTGGCTCTGACACGCTGCACAAGCTGATGTGAACTGTAGCGTTTATGTGGGAAATAGCACTAGCAGCAGGGTTTTAGACAGATGTGGCTTTTCACAGTGTGAAGAACAAAAAATGATCAGCAGGGCATATAAAGCAGGGGGATGTGTAACCCCCAGTATTTAATTTGGATTCATTCATCTCCCCAATAAACAGACCTTTGTATTTAAATTGTCCGCCCCTAGAATCGTACTCACCCCTTCACCATAGACAATCAAGGCAAATTCACATTAGCCTTCAGTGACATTACAATATCAGAATTATACAAGGTTCGTTAAATAAATATATACAGGTTTCATTTGTAATTCTATTCTTGATGATCACTTTATATATGGGAAAAACAACATCCTTTAGAAAGAAACGCTGGGTGTGATGAGGAGCTTAAGGTTAGGGCCGAATCCCAGTTTTCCCCGAGACCGCCAGATACATTAGAGCTAGTCTGGATCAGCCACTGTTCAGCCAGCTGGGGGGTGTGGTCTGCGCTGAACTGCTTTGGAGGAATAAAAAAAGGATGCCATCCAACCTGCTTCATGCTGCACAGCAGTGGTGCGACATCCTCTGCATCTCCTCTTCCCCGCTTCTGCCGGCCACGAGGCACACGCTCAACTTGATAACCGGAAAAATGACAGAGCATTAAACTCATCTACTGATCAACATCATCTTCTTCTTCTTCCATACAAAACAGCCAATCACAGTATTCAAAGTGACCAATCAGTGAACTGGAGAAATCAGCCACTGTTCCCGCCTCCAAAGTCTCAAAATTCAACCTGTCGAGCGAGCGAGTGCAGTGCAGACGCAAACGCGAGAAGGGGATGGGTTTCCTGTTCACGAGAGCATACGCGCATGATGTTTAGACTAATTAAACGACACAGAAGCAGCCCCTTCAGTGAAGCACAGTTACCGACTGCCGCGTCTCCTGAGCAGCTGCCAGCGGAGCCCGGCTCCCTCGCCGGCCCGGGTTCCAGCAGCTGGATCCTCCGCATGAGGGCCCGGTTCTCCCTCGGCGCCTGGGTCACCTGAAGGCGCAGCAGTGCGTATCCATCGTCCACCAGCTTGCAGATCTCCGCCACGGCCGCGTTAGCCAACACCTCCATGATGGAGGCCAGCTGCGAGTGAAGCGCCGCACGGTCCATGGTGCCTGGCTGTCCGAATCTGGTTGTACCCACTGATACGGTGCTGCTGAGATGCCGCTGCTTCCCTAAGCATCACCTCTTCAGAGTCCCACGGAGGCGCTACAGCGGATTAAAATGCCGGCGCCTTTTGTCGCGCGCTCTCATCACACCAGTGCAAAAGTGGAAATTTCAGGTCCAGAAAGTAGAAATCCAGACTGTGATTTTGTTTCAACCAACCAGAGGAGTACTCTGTAACTGTGAGTCTTTATACTGAACTGGTTGGTTGAAACTAAATCACGGTCTGGATTTGTACTTTCTGGACCTGAAATTTCCACTTCTGCACCAGTGCTAGTTTCCAGTTTGTAGGTCTGCGCCGGTGGATGGCACCCTACCATAAGTACCCGAAAACGCTAACTGTACTTGAACGTAAATGCACAAATAAAGATGCCTTAACATTCTTTTAAACGCATTTCCCACAAATAGATGTGCAGTCAGAGGAAGCAGAGCCTCACCGTCCAATGAAAAAAGCTTTTACTAAAACTACATACAATATAAATAAGATATTTTTCCAATGAACTGTGCTTTATAAGCAGTCACTATGTAATGTTTTTAACATTGCTGTCTTCCAAGAAGGTACCTGAAAACATATGGTTCAGTGTAATCTGCCTCCCTCTTTGTACTCTAAATTTCTGTTCTTTTTTGGAGTCTTTGAAAATGCTTCATCATTCTTTGTTGTGACCGAGAAAAATTTTCCTTAAAAATTATTCTTGTACTGCCTTGAACTTTTTGTTTGTCCTCTACAAAGGAACTATAATATTCAGGGACTTTTATTGTTGACAGCAACATTAGAAATATTTGTGAAAGATATTTGTGCAATATACAGCATCCAACATCACATTAGGTTACATACATGCTTATAAAGGTACTCAAATACAATCCCCAGGAGTTAATGAATGGGATAACATTTATGACATCATGAGTGAAATGGAAACAGCCAGCCAAACAAGAGACTTACCGTCATTTCAAAAGGCACTTCTGAGGGGAATCTAGCCTCTCTTCCATACATTAACTTGAATGGGGAGAATTTTGTTGTGGTATGTATTTTAGATCGCAGTGAAAACAAAGTTGCATCGAGGTATAGGTCCCAGTGATTCTGCTGCTGATTCACCAGCTCTTTAAATGCTCTAAGAAAAAAAAAAGAATATTTATTATGTTTGCATTAATAATACAAATCTGAGGCACATTATGCATATTTCTAAAAAAATATTGTCACACAGTTCCACTTTCAACTACATATTTGTTAAGACTCAAACCTGATTACAGAAATTCAACATAAACTCAGATGATGGGCAACTATATCAATCAACATAAATAGCAGAAAGTACGGCTAAAAACCATTCAATAAAAAGATGAGTTACCAAGGAAACAACTCAAACAAACAGTTCCATCCCCAATAGCAAATCTGGGAAGAAAATGTAAACATATTACAGGCTTACCGTTTGAGGCTATCATTAGTCTTCTCATCAAGCCCATTTGTTTGTGGATGGTAGGCAGCAATTACACTCCTCTCAATTGACAGTAGTTTGCAGAGTTTGTCATTAATCTAAATGCAAAAAAAATCCAAGACATTACAGTAAATACATTTTGCGTCAAGTTGAGCCACAGAACCACCACAAAATGTTGACAGTACAACTTACCTGATTTACAAAGTCCTGTCCTTGGTCTGATAATATGTGCTGGGGACATCCATGTCTGTAAATAAGTGCGCATAGGTTTTTTGCTACTTCTACTGCAGACTTTGTTTTTTGAGGGAAGGCCTCCACCCACTTCGAAAAATAGTCAGTTGCCATTAAAATATACTGAAAGCCAGTGGACGTTTTTGGGAGTGGACCAGTAAGGTCAATTCCAATCAGCTCCCAAACTGCAGATACCTATCGATAAAATACAGTGATATTGGACTGAACTGATCAAGTGCTGCAGTAGATTAATAAAATACTGTGCATTACAACATGGCAATGATGACCTTGATGCAGTCCAGTGATTTCACTGCACTCAATGGAGGTCCAACTCTTTGACATTGGTCACATTTAGACACCTTAAAAAAATGAGTATTAAGATTCATATACAGTCGTGTACATCTATGCTCAATATTGTACTTCAACAACAACGTACCCATTTTGCAATGTCTGTAGTCATGCCATACCAGTAGAATCTTGAGCACATGGCAGTTCGTGTTTTTATTACACCAGCGTGGCTCCCAATTGGTGAGGCATGAAATTCCTTAAAAAGATGCATTGCCTCCTCTTTCGTTTTTATTACTCTTCCTTGATTTGTACCACTAAAAAAGAGTTTCCCATCTATTAAATTAATTAAAATATTAACGTGATAATTATTACTGTAATTAAGCTACCATCTCTATCTTTTATTAAATACTGACCATGAATGCTGAATTTCGACGAGTATTTTCTGAGGGTTTGCCTCTGCCCTTTATCTAGTCCCACTGAGTATAACCCCTTAGAAAGGTAATTGAAAATTTCCTCCCACTTTTTTTCCATGGCTGCAAAAATGAGAGATATACAACAAATTGAAACAAATGAACTGATTATAAGTAGCATTTTAAGTTAAACATTCAATTACAAATCTCCTAGCTCAGGGGTCTCAAACTCCAGTCCTGGAGGGCCGCAGCCCTGTGTAGCTTAGTTCTTTCCCTTTTCCACCACAAATGATTCAGCTCAAGAGCTGTGTGGTAATTAGCACAATGAGTTGAATCTGGTGTGTTAAATGAGGGTAACAGATAATCAGGCACTTCAGTAGCACCTGAGTATTAGAGTTGGCTATGTTTAAGTTAAGATGGTTTTCATACTGAGGACCTGATTATCTGTATTGGGTGTGTTAGGGTTAGGGCTGTACCTAAGCTCTGCAGGGTGGTAGCTCTCCAGGAACAGGATTGGGCAGCCCTGCTGTAGCACATTTGTAACGGAGCTTGCTTCCCTCCAGTACTCACTGTTCCAGCAGTTGTCTTTGTCTTGTCGGAATATGGTAACATTTTACTTGAGGGGGCACATATACTTAATAATTCAATTACTTCAATTACTACTTAAGTACAAATCATGAAAAAATACAGACGCTACTTCAGATAAAAATCGAGTCCCGATTTATTAATGAATTTATGGACCGTTCCGTAATTTTTAAACTTTTTTTCCAGAGTGTGATAAACTACAGATAATTGAAACCACAGATCCCACTGCAACGTTGACGTCAAATTTTAGTACCTGTGTATTTGTCATTTTAAGGCCTAAAATTCTGATGATTGAAATTTAGATTTATTTATGACCCGCGGAAAAACTGTATATTTGTACCCCGTCAAGTGTTTTCCGTAATATTACCAACTATGACAGCAAATGAACAGAAACAGACAAGGCAATAAACTAAAACAAAAAGAATGCGTTTGACAGAATGCTAGAATATTTAATATTTTCAATGGTGGCTTTATTTATGTGCCAGCTCACGTTGAAGAAACTGTGTAAATTATGTTACTTGTACACAGGCCTAGTTAGAACTACAACTACAGGTAATAACGGATCGAGAAGCAGTATGAATTATGCTACTTGCACGTAGTCATAATTATAACTACACGTAACACAACAGGAAAGCATAATTGTTTACTTTCTGTCCAATATTCTGTGCAATTCCTGACCTTCCGTTGAATATTTTGTGCTGATTTTATGGGCTAGCTACAAACATTACGTAATTCTGTTCTACGCATGCGCTCTAAGCGAGAGTATGACGTCTGATAGGGATGAAAATGACACAACATCCAGGAAATTGACCCTGCGTTGATTTCCTGGTTTTGCTAAATGGCTTTCCGACTTGTATGGAAATCGTTTAACTCGTGTGTGATTAAATTCCTAGTTCCGAGTTCTGACCTCCGAGGCAAATGGAATGGCATAGACAGTCGTGCTGGGCGCAACCAAGCGTATAATTGAAAGCGGTGAAACTCCTATTTTTCTTAACAAGTGAGAGGGTTGAGAGGGTTCATAAAAAGTGATGTACTGTGTATTATATTGAAGCTGTCTCAGTCTTGGGGGACACGACCCACCCCCCAAAAAAATGTGTAGATATGCTCATGAAAATGATAAAACCATGTGCCCTATATTTACAGGAAGAGGTTCCAGATTCACAGAGACCCTGCACTGCATAGCGGCAGGGGCGGAATTTGGAAGAATTTTCCGACCTGTGGGGGGATGTAATAGTAAATTGTTACGAAAAGGGGCACCTTATGTCAGTAAACTTTGCCGGCCTGGGGGTGGGTGGTAAGGTCCCTCCAAGTAGACTCTGGAGTTGACGCCATCCCGAAAATGGGTGGAATTTAGTTTAAACCACAGTTAACTATTACCAAAAATTGTGAAAAAAAAACTCCAAGGAATCTTTATGGTCACATGCCGTGATTCCTGATGCAGAATTGCAGCCATGGTATGTCTTGTCCTGCTTTAAAACACTTAAAATTGCCTTTACCTGGAAATTTTCCATAGCAGTTGAAATTAAGTACATGATAATCCCACAGTGGCACACTGAAATGTGTGTGGCTGTTCCTGTCTTCCTGTTGTTGTGCATCATATTAACTTTTTATAATTTTGCAAGTCTTTAATCAGTAGTGAACCAAGTTCTGTGGGTTTTCTAGGATACATATGCAAGTCTTGTCCCAGGGGCTGTTGTGAAGGGGGGCACGTAGGATGACCACCTAATCCATGTTAGGGGTGCGGGGGGGGGAAGGGGCACATTGAGCTTCTTCAGGTTTTATAAACCACTTTAAAACAGAAATGTTTCTGTGCTTGGCTAAATAGTCCAGTTCTTCTTGTGCGTTGACTGGTTTGTTTCCTTAATTGAAACTCATCCAGTTGTTTTACATTAACATTAATGACACATGCATAAGAGACTGACCAATTAGCACACAAGACCTCAGTGCTTAAATGAAATCCAGCTCTTTTTAATTGAAATGATAGTTTACAAACCCTGTTCTAGCTCATTGTGTCTAGGAAGACATGGATTACATGGTCTCCCGGGGGGTGGCGTATTTCAATGTCTGGGTTGGGAATCCAAAATCTCTAAATACATATATTACCGCTGCAGGTGAACGGTCAGTTATTTTTCTTTGACACCCTTATAAAATGTCAGATCAAACGTGTAGTGTAATAGTGTACTTACCTAAATTTTCAAATGTTCCAGAAACACTAGAAAAAAACGTAGAGGGTAAAATCAATAGCTGGTGATTTAAAAAAAAAAAAAATTGGTATCCGTTTGATCTTTGTTTGTATTTGAAGTATTTCAGGTCCACCAACAGCAAAATGTTTTGTATGAACTATATTTTATTAATAACGCAAAAACTGAAGAATGTATTCCCAAGGTACCATTTCATATAAATACCTTTTCTGGTCCAGGTATTTTTCTTGTTACATTAAGAGCTCTTTGCATTAGCCTGTCTGCTCTTTATCATGTAACATCAACTCTCCAGGGAATACAGTAATGCAAGGACAGGTACACTAAAGCACATTTCCCAGTAGAGTTAATAATTGTATAATAGTACACCACCTAGTATACTTATATTGCAACACAACAACTGTTCTTTACCCTTATCATATATTTTTTCCCCCACATAAATACACCAGGTGACATTAAAAATGACAATCTACTGGTACAGATTCAATCTAATTTAATGCTGGCAGGTGAATGGAGTTCACCTTGTACCGAATATGGCCATGTGGTTCCTCTGCTGGTGGATTCTTAGGTAACTTCTCTCCGCGTATCGTTTGCCACAGTACGTACAGCTAAAGGGTCTCTCTCCACTGTGAACTCGCTGGTGCATCTTCAGCTGGTGCAGGTGCGAGAAGCGCTTGTCACACTGCGTGCAGCTGAAGGGCTTCTCCCCTGTGTGGACTCGCTGATGGCGCTTAAGGTTACCAGAATGAGAAAACTGTTTTCGACACTGAGTGCAGCTGAACGGTTTCTCACCTGTATGGACTCTCTGGTGTATTTCAACTTGTTTTGGGAAATTGAATCCCTTCCCACAAAATGCACAAAAGAAGCGTTTCTCTTTTGTTGTCACCCTGCAATGAGTCTTATCCCTGTGGGAAGGGAGACAGTCTGTCGCCGGAATGATACACTCGTCGGCGTTTGGGGTTTTGGACCCTGCCTCGTCTGCAGCGCCTTTAGCCGCATGCTGCATGTGGTGGGGTCTCTGATCAGCGTGCAGCAGTAGCATGTCTGCTCTCCAGCTGCAGGGCCTTGATTGGCCCAGGCTGGCACGCTCCTCTGTAGCAGGAACAAGCTGCTGATCCGAGCTCCCCGCTCGCGTTGGCTGCGCCGCATCATCACATCTTTGATGTCCAGACGCGTCGAACACGTGGTGATCAGGGAGCAGCTGACCCTGCATCACGACTCGTGCCTGTGTCAGCCTCCCCCGCTCTGTCTGAGCCTGTGGGGCCCCATCCCATATGTGTGGATCCCACGCATCACATTCTGGCCCCTGTGGCTCATTGCCCTCCGTCGGGCCCGTCCCAGGCACTACAGATGGTTTCCCCGCCAATCTCTCAGCACAGCTGATCGTGAAATCCATTTCTCCTGGAGGAAGAGGTTGGGAATGGAATTCCCAATTTGAACAAACACAGGTCATGCACTTATACAGAGCAGCTCTGACATCTTAGGCCAGTTATTCCTGCATTTGCCATGAGCAGACTGGTGGTATTGCTGTATGCATGCATGTGCAGGCATGACTTCGGCAGTTTTGCACCTACTTCCTTCATCCATCGTC
The DNA here is from genome assembly GCA_015164015.2 of Brevimyrus niger. Lineage (NCBI taxonomy): Eukaryota > Metazoa > Chordata > Actinopteri > Osteoglossiformes > Mormyridae > Brevimyrus > Brevimyrus niger. The sequence goes on from JAABNY020000050.1 coordinate 9,924,969, forward strand.
AGCGAATCTGGGGAAGAACTCCCTCCAGGAGCCCCATCAAGCCTCTCCTCTTTGATAAAAGCGGATGCTGCTCTTCTCTCCTCCATGTTGGGCAGCTGGAACAGAAAAACTTGGAATTTATGATCAGGGAACCATACTGCTTCAGTATCAATAAGAAAAAACTTAATGACATTAACCCAATTAAACATAATTCAACAGCCATGGGGGTCAAAGCAACCAGGAATCACTGGGGTTTTAAGGAACAACGACCCTTTGCAGTTTTTTTTTTATATTGACTGAAACGCACAGCTACACTATGTGCAAACCCATTTAGTTTGATTTTGGGTGACAGTATGTGTATGGAAGTTGGATCAACCACACATTTATGCAACATCACAGAAGAAAAAAAAAAAGAAAATTACCTGATTTCTTGGTGAGAAATTGTATAAATAATGCAACATTTTTCAACAGATAAGCATTTGTATTGCACGTTAACTACATCAGCAAAGTTAGAGAATCATGATAAGAATTCTGGAAACTGGTGGAGTCCTAGTTTTACTATAAAAGATTGCAGGTATCAAGCGGGCAGAAGATCACCAGCAGTAACACTAACCAGTGAGACATTTAAAATCAAACAACAGTTAGGCACAAGAAAATCAATTTTATTACATGTAAACAAATGTAAATACAGCATTTTAGAAACATTACAATTATTTTAGCAATACAAGGACATCAGACTAATAGGATTTATTTTTCCAGGACATGCACCAATGGGCTTCGATTACATATTTACATGGGATTACTTCAAACACTGGCTCAACTGAGAGTTTTTCAACTAGATTAAATCTGTAAATCAGTATCACTTGGTTGTAGAAGAACCAAGTGACCACAATGGAAAATGTGAAGACTTGCCGCTTTTATGACATTTAAGCATACCAGCAAGATTTCCTAAAACAGAAAAATACCTAAGGTTACTAGAGACTTGATAATATTACAAAAGCATCGATACGATACATCAGATGAAACTTGACGTGCAAGTTATTTCAATGCAACGTGCTCCAACACAAGTCAACAGTCAATGCGATTAAAATGGAAATATGAAAAATACCTCATTTTGTAAGAGTCACCTGGATCAGCTTGCAATCATATCACAGCTCCCAAAAACTTTCCTTTGCAAACTGAGTAAATGCATCACTGCAAGTCCGAAGTGTTGGTGTGGGGGAAACACTTCTATGCATCAGGACAGGAAAATTAGTCTAATGTTACACTCTTGTAAATTAGTTAATGTAATTCCTAATTCAATACATTGTTTGTTTCTCCAAAATAAGTGCAAAACAAATCTTCCCTCTTATTTAACACTGTAAACCATCATGTGGTTTTTCTGTTGGTGTACTTTAAGGTAACTTTTCTCTCCAAATCTTTTACCACACTGCATGCAAATAAAGGGTCTCTCTCCAGTGTGGACCCGCTGGTGCATTTTCAGCTGGTGCAGATGAGAGAAGCGCTTTTCACACTGCAAGCAGCTGAAAGGCTTCTCTCCCGTATGAACTCTCTGGTGTCTTTTCAGGTTCCCTGACTGTGCAAATCGCTTTCGGCACTGTGTGCAGCTGAAAGGTTTCTCGCCAGTGTGAACCCTTTGGTGAATCTCAACCTTCTTGGGGCAGCTGAAACCCTTCCCACAAAAGGCACATAAGAAGCGCCTCTCTCTGGAACTAGCTTTGCACTGGTTTTCACTTCTTGAAGTAGCAGAACTCACAGGAACACATCGATCTGGCACTGCGTGTTTTGAGACCACTAGGCCCTCTTTACATATCATTTGAGGATTTGGTGGTGAGATATTACAACTTTCCTTCCATACCTCCATTCTCTCCCTGTCATCTCTATGCTGCCTGTGATGTACCACTCTCTCTCTGTCCCATAAATGCAAGTGAAATTCTTCTTTAATTGGCAGAGACTCAACTTCACTGCCTGATTTCCATCCAGGAGATTTTAAACATGGTCGATGCTCACTGACACTGGCCTCTGTAAGAGCAGTAGGCTGCAGCTCGGACTCAGACAGGCTTTTCAAATCAGTTTCTGTGACAAACAAATCAGCTGGATGACCTGCCTCGATTTCTCTGTGGACATAAGTCTTTAAGTGCCCGGCTCTCTGACACACTGTGAACTCGCAGGCCAGGGCGCTCACACCCTCCGCCCTGCACTCGGTTCCTGTAAGCAGGGGCCTCTGCTTTACACTCTCCTTCTCAGGCTCTGCCTTCAGGACAGTCTCCAATCCACTGACCTCCCAAGCACCGTGACTGCTCCTGTGCTCATCAGCAAGCTCCTCTGTGCTTTTACCGGGCGAAGTCTCTTCATCCAAAGTGGATCTCCTTTCTCCAGCATCAGCTCCCAAATCCAAGCATTCTTGAGAAAAGACAAAAAAAGACATTTAAGAGAGAAGGCTTGCAGCTGATTTACAGTAATCAATTTACAGTAATCAATTTTCACATGCACACCGACATAACAGGTTTCATTATTCTTAGGGTGCATACATGAGGCAACATACCACAAAAACTTTGATCAAATCGACTTACGCTCTACAGTGATTGCCATGCCCTCCTTTGGACTCTGGCTTCCAAAGTCTTCTTCAGAGGTCTCCTCCTTAATCAGGCCAGGCTCAGGAATAACCTCAACAGAATCTGCTGGCTGATAAAGTTATTATAATGAGTTCCAGTTGCCTTTAAACATTTACAGAAGTTTCTCAATTTATGTATATATAATGCAATCAAATTCTTGCTTGTGTGCTTCCTTCATACCATAATGCCAATAAAATGCATTATTCAGTTGTGGTATTTATTTAAATAGACAGACAGACTTAAACCATTTTAAAACCCACCAGTGAAAACAAAAAGCAGATAGACACAAACTGACCACATCCCTTCCTACAGCTGACTGCATTGAAGTATCTTGACTGAGATCCATATGACTGCTGAAGACACTTTCTTCAGGCAAAAAGTTGCCCTTCTCTGGAAAAAAAAAGTTAGTGTGTGATATCCCTCTTTCACACACACCAGAAGAAAAGTTTAACATCTTTAAAAGTTTCTCTTTGACATTCAAAGACAGAACATGACGCTTCCCAGCACTTAATTTGACACAAAAATTAAGCTGTACTCAGCACGTTTCCCTTTGGATGTGCAATCGTGCAGAGTGACCTGCACGCTCCAGCTGCGCGTGGACACGGCACGGGACCCCGGCTCACCTCGCGGGGCTAGTCGCCGCGCACCACAACCTCGCGCGACCTGCAACTCCAGATTCTCCAACTTCCTCCTCAGCTGCTCGTTCTCCTTCTGGCTTTGGGACATTTCCATGCGTAATAGCGCGTATCCGTCGTCCATCAGCTTGCAGATCTCTGCCACGGCTGCGTTAGCTAACACCTCCATGATGGAGGCTACTTGTGTGTGGAAAGCAACACAACTTGACATTTTAACTACTCGGACAACGAATCTCTTTATAACGATCTATTAGAGGTGCGTTATAATTGAGTTTCCCTATAATTACAGGCGGCGTATTTAATCAAATAAAATAAATAAATAAATTATGAATGCCGTTACCTACTACATTTGCAAGCTATCGTAAAACGCAGCGGTGTCTTTCCGGCCTGTACTTCCGGGTTCGCGAAGCCAGACGGAAATGCGTAGCCGGTGCCGCACGGGGTTCCGGTCTTGTGGTAATAAATATCAACTTGTGCGTGTTTTTTTTTTAAATAAATGTTGCACTAATTACACATTTCATTGTTTTTTTCCGCCTTTGGAGAAAAGGAAACGTCTAACTATGAGACGTAATTACTAGAAACCAGAAAAAGAATAGAAATGACCTTTGTCAAACTGAGAATACCGTGAGCTTTCAAAAATGAGAAGTTTCCTGAGCCAACTCCTTTTTATAGGAAAAACTTGAAAAATGTATACGTATTCTCAGTCATAACGTTTATTGTCAGAGAACATATCCTGTAATAGTAAATACTCATAATAAGGATTATACACAGTCATAAACATTACACAGTAATGCTAATTAATGTTATATGGTCACCTGTTTGACGACGGTATTATACAATACTCCCAGCTCCTATTGGCGATTACACTTTAGAGAAGTCTAAATATCCACTAATCAGTTCCTTAAATAACAGTTATACTGTGCATGATATTGTACTTTCTTAAGCAGGTTAGTAAATACATCACAGTACTGTCAACTAGCAATAATGAAAAGTACTTTAACTGTGTAACTTTACTCAGTGTATATACACACATTTAATATGTAATTGATAAAAAAGTAAAAAAACAATCGAGGTAGTATTGATATTCAGTAGCCATTAAGTGTACACCATATTACAATAATGGAGACTAAGCATTTGGACTGGGCGCACATATATATATATATATATATATATATATATATATATATATAGAGAGAGAGAGAGAGAGAAAAAAAAAATTCTGTATATCA